>JAOWBP010004006.1:12548838-12565837 GCA_028571105.1 Tragopan temminckii
AAGAGCAGAGTAGAGGGGGACAATCACCTCCCCGTCCCTGCTGGCCACCCCTCTTCTGATGGAGCCCAGGATACCATCTGCCCTCCGAGCCGCAAGGGCACATTGCTGGCTCATGTTAAGTTTTTCATCTATCAAGAACCCCAGGTCCTTCTCTGCAGGGCTACTCTCAAGGACCGCTCCTTCCAGTCTGTGTGGATGCCTGGGATTCCTCTGGCCCAAGTGCAAAACTCTGCACTTTGCCATGTTGAACCTCATCAGGTTCACCCGGGCCCACCTTTCTAGCCTGTTGAAGTCCCTCTGAATGGCATCCCTTCCTTCTACCATGTCAGCCACACCACTCAGCTTGGTGTCGTCAGCAAACTTGCTGAGAGTGCAACACACTCATGTTATCAGCTTTTCTCAGATCTAAGATTTTAAATCTTTAATGGGATTTGAAAGTAGAGAATAGGGTGGATAATGTATATATACTGCCAACACATCCCAGATCCCTCTCCTATGACAGTCCACGTGCCATTTAGGATGCCACTATCCATCCCAACATGGATCACTTGGATGAGAGACCCCCAACCCTCAAAACAAAAGAGAAAGATTGCTGTGCGATGAAAAGCACAGCAACAGCAGCCAAGCAGCAAGGTTCTAGGCTGCAGCAAGCAAGGATTTGCTCAAATGCAACAGCCATAGGCACAGAAATAAAGAAAAGAAGCTGCTTACCTTCAGAAAACCTCAGACACACAGAGACCTCCAGCAAGATACCATTACCTTCCCTGCCAACCTTTAAATGAAGTCTGGAAGGGGTGGAGCCAGGATCCACCCCTTCCTGTCACTCAGATGCACTGCATGCACCTGAGCTCCCTGGGTTGGCCCTGCCTTTTCACCAGATGCTTATTGTTTCAAGACATGACTTAGCATTTCCACTACAGAGATGGAGAAAAAGTAAATCCTACCAAGAACTGCAGCAGCCCTGGACATTCTTCTTACAAGACTGCAGCTGTGCTTCATGCTATCACTCCCATAACAGCTAGCTCTGACATACCTGATGTCCAGGCAAAGCACTGAGCATTCTTCCTACAGCATCAGGAGGCAAGCAGAGATGTTTAAAAATAGTAAAGCCAAATCCAATTTGATTAGCTATGTCTCATAGGAAAAGACACTTCACTGTGAAAAAGCTCATCACCTTTTCCCTACTGAAAAACCGTGGTGGGAACTCAACACTGAGAGGACAAGGAGCTAGCAGAGCTGAAAAACCTCTGGTCTTTCATACATTTCCACAATGATGTATATAAAGAGCCTTAGGATCTTCCTTCATAAAGGTGCATAAACATGGAAACTCTGATCATCCACACAGATCTTAACTGGACCATCGCTTGATGAAGATTATGATGCACCTTCTGTTTCATTTGTGCCTAAGATTCAAACTTCCTTCATTCCCTTAACATCCCAGTAATGGCTTCCAGCACTCGTGTGCACAGGAAACCAGCTAGAAATGTATTTAATAAATTGCAGCTTCTTCAATTCAACCTGTCAGCAGGAAATAGCCACTTTGTTTGTTGGTGCTTCAGGGATCAATTGCCACCATCTGATACATTGCTCATAGACCTTAGAGGTGGTGCATCAATCACAAGCACAGAGTGTATAACTTGTTAGTTAACAGCAATGCCTCCAAAAGAAATCCTTCCATCCCAATCTTCAACTACAGAATATTGTGCTATGGCCATTCCTTAACGTCTATGCTAAGCTGTGGTTTTTCATGTATCTTCTTTTGCACAAAGCACAGTGAAGTGGGGAGTGATAGCAAGGTCAGATTTGTTTTGGAAAAGTCCAAAAGCTTTTCTGCAGCACAGTTATTAGCAGGGCTGTGAGAAGGCCCAGTGGCAATGATATATAGATAAACATCTGCATTCCTTACATACCACAATCATTTTTTCTTCAAGTAGAACTTCACACTTCCAATGCTGAGCAGACCGTGTATGTGTCAATTAGACACCCACATTCTCTCTCCCCATTTGGTGTCAGGTATCCATTTGATAATTTGCTTTTGTATTATGAAGAGCCATGACTGACTCAGTGATCCTTTCTTTAGATTTGGCAAAGCTCTCTTGCACGCTGAGCAAACATTTAGTCCACTTACAATACTATGCTAGCTGACTCTTTAGTCAAAAAGTATTCCACTACCATAGAGTTGCATTGCAAAGATATCCAGCAATTTTATGCACCGTCTACATAAAAAATAAATAAAGATTGAATTACATTCCTGAGCCCAGGATCCTCTTGCACTATATGAATGTAAGTATTTAATTTGGCTTCCCCTGTTTATGTTAGTTTGTTTTAGTTGCTCTATGTCTTACCCAACCACAAGAATGCAACATAATTGAACTTATTCAGTACTGTGTCTTTGGCTGCTTTTTGCTTCCCAGGAAAAAAAAGTTTTTAAAAGAAAGTCTAAAAGTGTTTTTTGTTCTTCAGTTGTGAAACTAAAAACTAGACAAACAACCAAAAGAAATTTCATACTGAGAGCCTGCAAATAAAAGCATAGAGGTAAAAAAAATAAAAATAAAAATGAAGTGATTGTAGCATTAGCAAAAGACAGCAGATTGCCAGCCTGCAGAGACTGAAGTCTGCTGCTCACTCTGGAGAAATATGCTGGAGATTAGAACAGTGCTGTACCCCCCCCAGAACTCTTTTTGGCAGCATGAGTTGGTTTATAGTGGGCACGGGGGGGAAGAGGAAGAAATCACAGGACAGAGATGCTGTGACTTTCCCTGGGAAGGTTTTTTTCAGCTTGTCAGAACTGGGAGGTACCAGAGACCTACTTCAGTGCCCTCTGTAGGAAACGGGAAGAGGAAATGCTGTTGGCTACAGAAGGAGCAGGTGCAGGTGTAGGAGAGGGTCAGACGGTTGTCTCAGCACCACAGAGCCTCAAGCCCAGCAGCAGGGCAGACAGTAGCAGACCAAGTGGCTCCTTCACTGCACCTGTCCATAGTCTGTGTCAGTAGGTGGGGGCTGGGGGCAGCTGGTCGGCCATGAAGGCTATTGGACGAACATCTGAGCTGAAACCACCTGATTACTTCACATGAGTGTCCAGCAAGGCTCCAGAAGCTCTGTCACTAGGAAAGTCACTTTGAGAGCAGCACCTGGCAGCAGGTTTGATGAGTGGCTCTCTAGCTGTGGGCAGTTACCTACATGGGGCTTCCTGCAGAGCCAAGCTCCAGTTTCAGCAGACCTGGAGTTGGGACCATACGCAAAAGCGGATCTCTCCATTTAGCAACCCAAGCCAACGAGCTGTCAGAAGTTCAACACCTACTCTTCTACACCTGAACTTCTGACTGACTATTCATCCTGCCATTTCACCACACTACAGATAATTCTGTGATTAATTTAGCTTCTTAAAAGTAAAGAGTTTCCAAATTACAGGCTGTGTTTTTATTAGCAGACATTTCTAGTGAGAGAGAGAAGAGGCTGGTAGGAGCAGAGCTGTTGCTGGTGTAAGCCAGTTCGCCCCATTGGTTTCAATGGTACTGTGCCATTCTGCACTTCTTCAGAAGCTGGCTTTGTTTTTTTTAACCTAATTTAAAACAGTTGAACACTTGTGGGCTTTTTTGTCTTGGTGGAGGAAATTTGCATTAGTGTCAATACCTACTGTGCCCAAGTAATGATATAAATCCAGAGAGTATCTTAAGTCTCAGGTGTTCTCTGACAGATTTCGCCTTTCTGAATTCAGAGTCTGAAAGCTTTTGGGAAAACGGAGAGGCTGGGGATGAGGGACTCTGCAGGAGGAACTGCTACTTGAAAGCCAGTCTTTGAAGGAAAGAGAGGAATCCTGGGATCCATGACACAAGGGGGAAGTTAAAGGAATAACCTTGGCCTCAGAGATCTTGAAGGGCATCAGAAAAGTTTAAGGGGAGAAGCCACAAAATCTGAGGCAATAGGAGAGAAACTTTGTGACAAAGGTTAACTTTGTTATCTTCCCTTAGATTCACAGTTGTCAAAAGGCACATAAAGCTCTCCTAAAAAGGCACTGAGGATTCCCCAATAGCACACAGTTTGTCTAGCAAGATAAACTCTGCATAACTGATCACTCACAACCAGTTCCATGTCAAGAATGCTGACAGCTTTTCAATGCAAAGTGCATGGTCAGGGTCAGGGCTGGAATGTGAAATCTGCCCCCCCCCAGACACAGGCAGTGTGCCGGGAGCAAGTCTAGCCAAAGGAAGTGTGATGCAGCCCCATAGATACTTGTGCCTATTTCAGTGAAACGTGGTAAGTGAACAACAACCAAAATAAATCTTCAGAGGAAGCAGAGAGCAGCAGTACACCAAGCAAGCTCTCCATTAGGAGAGGTTCGTAGTTTCAGATGTGCCACCCAGAAGCCCCAAATCACTTGCCACATTTTAGAATATTGATTTTCCTATGCTGAGTTCTGTGTCTTAAAAGCTGCATCTAGACACAGAAAGCTTATTAATTTTATTGATACTGTAGGAATTTCAGATCTTTACATTTTGTAATTGTTTATAATTGAAAATTTAGTTGTGCAAGTATTTGAAATGTAAATTTATTCTATGTATTGTTTCAGTACTTGGTTGGTTATGAGTACCGTGATCAAAATTGATTCTATACCCAGTTTTTTAAAAATGCATTTACAATAAGCATTGCATCAGCAAAATAAGGAAAAGCCAGAGAAGAACAGCAACATAAAGCAGAGACACACCCTTCTGAGACAGAATGCAAAGCAACACCTATCAGCAAAAGCTGAATAATTTGTCACAACTTTATATCCAACTATTCCCTGTTGCAGGGTCTAATGCATAAATCTTTTGTAGATGCCATCCTCTGGGGAGGTGAGAAAATTAATTGATTGTATAACATTGTGAGCTAAATAACATAACTTGGGAAACTATTCCTAAATGTCATAATTTCTTTACTTATGTTGGCAGCTGCATGAAGAAAAGTGAATAAGGTAACTATTCACCGAAACGTTTATGATAAGCCAAAAACAAGCATAGGAGATAAAGATACATGAATATTAAGATCACTGAGACCAAAATCAAAGTAGAAATAGCTTTTTTAACTGCGCCACGATCATAAAACTGAGAAAGCACTGCTATCCTTGAGAAGTACCAAATTTAAACTCAGTAGCAAGATGCCTCCATGCCTAGAGGTCATGCTCTCATTGTTGATGCAATGCTGCCCTCTAGTATTTGAAAACCAACGCACAAGATTTGCAAAGGTTTTCTCACAACAGAGGTCTTTTCATTTCAAAAAGTGTTGTTTCACACATCTGTGCTTGAAACTGCATTTTAAAGCTCTCACTTGGTAAAGTTTCTACACTAGTGGCGTTTCTCCTCGGTGAAGAGAAACAGTAAAACTGGCTACTTACTTGCATTGATGAAAAAGACACTGCATCTTACGTGGAAAATACATAATATAAATACATAATAAATACATAATATAAATATAAAATATAAATACATAATAAAGATACATACACCTGACTAGTCTTTGTCCCCATTAGAGCACCTTAATGCATCAGCAAATCAGTCTCCAGCCATTTGCCTCTTTAGTACAAGTGGTACCATGTGAAAGGCAGTCTGGAGTGAGTGCATTCAACCATTGGCTCTCCATGCCTCCAAAGTCTATGGCAGTACCTGGTCATTTCTTCTAGCATTCCATGTCCAGGGCACCTTCCAGTTCAAGGCTGGCACGATAAAACCCAGTCACACCAGACCATAGTCATGGGGTCTGGCACATTCTGCCTGTCTCACATGTTCCCCCTATAACTTGGGATCGCTCTCTGCTGCTTTCTCAATGCAGTTGGAAATCACAATACCAATGAAATACACATTCACTGAAATTAAAAATTAAATCAGTTACTTTTAAGGGTTTCCCTAAACAGCCATTTATAATTTCAATTCTTCTTTGGCCTGGTAAAACATGTCAAAATCCCCAAGCTCTGTGTGATATTCAGGCCTAGGCTAGCAAGACACTTAAGCATATGTTTGTCTGTATGGAACTGTGAACACCACTACTGAAGTCAGTGTGAGTTACAGATACAGACTTTTCTGGATGTCTGCCATAAACAGAAGTTGAGATTCTAATCTCTGATTCAGTTGAAAGATACTGGAAAATGTTGTCATTTAGAAAATCTTGTTCTAATTATAACAAACCGAACTGGCTCCAGACTTAAATTGGAGAGAGACGTAATTAAATATTTTGATTAAATGGCCTCTATGATTACAAAAAAATAAATACAAGTTTTCTGTTTGATTAAAAAAAAAAGCAGCCTCAGGGAAAGCATGAGAAACGCAATAAGAATAATGAAGGCTGCAACCACTTGGCTAAGGGAGGCTCCTCAGCTACCTTGAAGGCTGTTCTTTCCAATAATGCAGAAATAGAAAAGCGGAGCAAAGTAAAGGTCAGGCAGTGGTAGAATGCCTCCAAAAGGCAAGGAAATGCATATTTTACAGAGAATACTCCCTATAGACCTAGCAAAAGATTACCACTGTCTTGAATTCAACTGAGTTGAAAAGCATCGAGAGGAAGACGTCAGTAAGATGCATCTGACTTTCTGCCTCCCTCTCTGCCACTGCCCAAGGTGAATGTAGCTCCTGGCTACAGCACTACAGTCCAGGCAGTTCAAGATGCTCATACTGACCTACACATCCTTCTCCTCACTGTTCAGCACAGTCTAAGGGAAGGGGTATGACTACCTGCAATAGCACACTTGCACTCGGAAATTCCAACTCCGTATTTGATGAAGCTTTTGCACTGTCCTCACAGGAGAGCAAAATTCTTGAATATCAAAGATTCAATTGACATAAAAGGGGAGAAGATGTGGTGATATTTATGTTCCTTAGGGACACCATGATACTGAAATTTAATTTTACAGTGAACTGCTACATAGCATCTGCTAAGAACTTTGTATTAAACTCAAAGCACCTGCACCAACCTTTTTCCCATACATTTAAACCTCAGAAGAGGAAATGGCCACAAGTTGCACCAGGGGAGATTTAGATTAGATAGAAGGAAAAACTTTTTCTCTCAAAGAGTGGTGAGGCAGTGAAATGGCCTGCCCAGGGAGGTGGTGGAGTCACTGTCCCTGGTGGTGTTCAAGAGGCATCCAGATGATATGTTATGAGATATGGTTTAGTAGCTTAGTGATAGTAATGGTGATAGGAGGACGGTTGGACTAGATGATCTTGTAGGTCCTTTCCAACCTTGTGATTCTATGATTCTATAAGCAACAGTACCAAAAAGCATGGTGCCATAGCAGAAAAATGTTACATGGAACAAATCCTCCACCTCTGTTTGTCTACAGAAATACTCTTTTCCACTAACCACAACACAGGAATCTCATACCACACTCTTTGAAGCTGATTCTGTGGAACTTCTTTTAAATACTACTTTTGGGCCTCTCTTTTTTAACTCATGGGACATTCTTAAAATGCCATTGAATTGTTTTCCTTGATTAAAATGAATAACAACACGTTTTAAAATGCTCAGCTTCTTGTTCGCACCTAGTTTGCTGACAGGTCATAATTAGATCCAAGTGGGATTCATAGTGAATAATTTTTCAGTGTGTTATAATCAAGAATTGCCAAACAGCACAGTTAAATCTTGGGTATCACTCTACAAGCCTCAGGCACAATATGTTCTGTAGTCTTAAGAATTTTTCTTGAGAAAAGACGGGGGGATTAAAGTGTTGAAGGAAAAGTATGATTTTATGAAACTCTGCTGGTCCATTGACACATCAGATAAAGTAGTGTTGGAAGTGGCAGGCTATTAGGACAGGAATGTAGGAACCTTTGGACCCAGCCAGACCGCTGCTTCAGCTACCTCAATATCCTCTTGAATCAGAAGATAGTATATCAGGTAGAAACAGGGAGCCTGAAGAAAGGTGATGGGACCTTTGGTACAGAAATTACTATTTATCAAAATAATGGTTAAATATAGCCTTAACAGAGGCCTAGATACAGCCCCAGTGCAATGCAAACTCATCTTCACATTCATTCTTAAATCTTTTCCTGACTGCTGATATTAAAGAATGCAGGCTTTCCTGTACAAAACGTGAAGACGACATAGCCACAGAAAATGCTTGACTTCTTCACTCACAGGAAAAATACCATGAGCTGATAAAAATGCCAGCTCTGTGGAGAAATCAGGCAGAGCAATGATTTCTGAGGGAGAGCAAAGGTAGCAACAAGTCTCTGAGATGAACAGAAGTTTGGGTATGATGGTACACGGTGAAAATTGGTTTTGGATACTTCCAAATGTCCCCAGTTTCAAAATGGACCAGAAACAAGCTATGCATTGAGAAGAAACACAGGCTTGATTGTCAAGTATTCTGTATACTGCCAGTACACTGTATTCAGTATACTGTATTCTGCCAGTACAGCTCTTCAAAAGACGTTTGACTTCTCTCCTCCATTTCTTCTTCATGATGAAATTGCTACCCTAACTCAAAGGGCTGCTGTGATAATATCTTGTTATGCATACTTCCTCAGAATGGAAAAATAGAGATACAAAAGTATGTTTAAACAAAAGAATCCTCTAAAACTCCTTAGAAGAGAGTCACCACACTGTAGATACATAGATACATATGCCATTCTCTCACAGACAATGAGAGACTGGCAATACAGCAAATTTTCCCCACAGTCATATCAGATAGAATATCAGCCAGAACAACACTGCTGGGCTCCAGGCTGCAAGTTTCCACTTCAAGTGGAACCTTTCCAGATTTTTACATTTCAAAGTCAAATCAAGTCCGATTAAAAAGCCCAAACTCTTTTCACAGAAGTCCATGCATTTAGAAACTGAGACGATCAAAACTACAAGACAAAATGTCTCTCCTTTTCACCAGTGTAAATCTCAAGAAAGGATATATTAATTATCTAACTCAGTTGTACTGATCTGTAAGGTTGATACTGAGAAAGATTTAGTACAAATGTTAGAATTACTCTGACTTATAGCCTTACAGTGGAGCAGAATCAGGGCCATTTTCCATGCTATTTTCCCTAGCATTCAAAATAAAACTTTTAGCGACAGAGTTGTTAGTATCCAGGAGTTAGTTGCTTTAGAGTATTCTGATTTATACTATTGCATATAAAAAACTGAACAAATATAGTCAGGCTAAATTGTATTCTTTATAATATAAGAATAATTGTAGTTTTGGTAGTTGTTAATAGCCATTTCTTACTAAACTCTCAGTTTGCTAACGCAAACTGCAGTGCTCAGGGCAAGCAGATGCAGGGCATATTAAGTTAGTACCTTAGAGCAATGAATGCAATAAGATATTTAATTATAAACTCAGGGAAGCAAACTGTATCCCTGACATACTCTGCTCCCAGACATTGCTGAGGCAATTGATTCCTTTATGCCTCATGTGAGAATCACCAGAAAACATCTCTGGAACTAGTCATTAATCACTCAAAGCATAACAGAATCAGAATTTTTGCAATGATGCCAAAAGCGGTTGTGGAGATTTGCAGTGATGACTGTTGAGCAACATGGTGCCTGGAGGGAGGGAAGGGTTGTAGCTTTCCTGCAATTGGAGTTTTCTAATTTTCTTTTTCACTGATTATGACAGAATATTTACAGGGATCTCACAAAATCTACCTATCAGTCCTCTGACGAAAATTAATTTCACAAGGATGTTCAACAAAACCAGCACCTTTCCTGTAGTTACAGAGCAGTAGACTTACCTGTCCCAACAGCAGTTTCCAACCAACCAAGGAAACCAAAATACGGTACAACAGAATGGGACTGGAATAGAGCAGGGTAGGATGAGATAGAATGATAGTGTGCTTGGCAGGGGAGATGAGGATTACAAGTGGGTTGTAAACACAGAGGAAATGTCCCAGACAATAGGATAAAAATGCAAAAAGAAGAGAAGAAATAAGCGGAAATGTGTAAAGCTTCTGGAAGATAACAGAAAATATCTGCATCCAATTAGCTTTAGCTATAATGGGGGAAATATGGCATAGCAAGTCCACGTGATTCGGTTCAAGGTACAGAAAGGGGCCTTACTTTTCAGGGTTCTGTCATAATGCAGATACTTTGCACATCTTTTGTACACTGCCTTGATAAACAGTGCTAGCTACAGATTGTTGTACTGAATCAAAGGAAAGACATTTGTGGTAATAAAATCCATTGACCTCAGGTTGCCGTATGCTACCAAATGCAACCTTTTCTTTTGAAACAATTCAGCTAGACATACCCTTCAAGGCAATAACACGCATTGGTATGGTAGGCCCTGAACACTACCAGTGCCTTTGAAAACATATCAGAAGGTAAAAATTACCTACGTTAATAGTAAAGCCTACTTACAGAATCACTGGAATTCCAACCAAAAGTTCATTTTTTTCCCTCCAAGTAATGATGTGAGTTCACCTTTAAAATTCTCATAGCATAGAGCAAGATACTGCACTTTTCCCACTGATATCACCACAACTGGCATTTGAGGCTTCCCACTCCCCCTCCCCCCCAAATCATGGTCACAGTCCAAAAGAAGTCATTTTTGCATCTACTCTAGCATTGTCATAAAAACAATTATCTGTCAATCCACTGGAAATTTTCTTGTTTTGGTGAGTTATGTGCACCAGAAACAACCACGAAATTCATGACCCAAAGAGTTCTCCGAACAACAGACTGGCTACAGGAAAATCTAGACGGTCACGTTCTGCCCCAGTGAAGCGTGTACAACATTCACCCACATTTCTGTTTATCTGCTCAACAAGTTTCTGTAGCAGAGTTTTTGTTCACAGCCATGCTGGTCTGTCATCCTATTGCCGTGGCAGAACCAGGACTTTGTTTCTCCACATCAGCCAGTATCCAGTGTCAGGAACACTCAACCACCAATGACTGCTAAAATCCACATCCCGACATGCTTACAGGCACGCTGGCAGATGAACTGCCATTCGCACTACTGATACGTCAGGCTTGGAGCTCAGTCAGCACCGCTGGCTCCAGTCACTTCTCCCCTTCTCTCCAGAGAAGCGAAGGATGAAAGTTGGCATCTGGTTACGCTGAGCGCCCAGCAAAGCGCAAGTTGTGTGATGCTGAAGAAATGACAGAGATGACAAAAAGAGGAGCAAGAGCACTTGACCTTTTAGCTTTCAAAAGTGTGTTAGATACTTTATAGTATAATGATACAAAGCACCTCTTGTAGCAGAAAGAGATCTACTTGATCCATACATCCATTTGATAGGCACCATAAGCACGTGTTTCACTATAAGAAAGATGAATGTATGCTAACATCTTTGTTTCCATGCCACACTGCCCATCTGTTCTCTGCTCAGAAATCTGTCAAGCTCTTTTCATTTTTGCCCTATGTTATATTTAAGATTAAAAATAACAAAATAAGCGTTATCTCATAATTTATGTTCTAGACTCTCAGTACTAATGAAATTCAACAGAGAGAATGGTTCAGAATCCCAAGTTTCCAGTTGTTTGAGACAAAGCGTGGCTTTATTGTGTTGCATTAGCAGCCTCATCACAGCAAGGAAAGACAAAAAGAGTGTTTGAATTAATGGCCTCATTTGTGTAAAATAAAATCTCATTTTTTAATGCGTAGTTCATCTGGTAACACACAGATACCAGCCTCTAATGATAGTTTTATGCTGATGTATTGCTAGCAGTGTACCATCTGTGATGAATTACCTACTAGCTGTCATTATTATTGGCTTTAGGTTTTATTAACTTACTGAAAAGGTGCCTATAAAGTCCTTTGTATCATCCTGCTGCTTCAAAGACAGGAATGGATTTGCATTAGGAGTTTTTAGGAGACTAGTAATCAGGCTTCTTGAGCTCACCATAAAATTTATGAGGTAGTTTATACCAACAGTAGGTGAGTGTGAGCACTTAATGCCATTTGTCTGAGAGTGAATGCTGCAGCATGAGAGTCATAACTATTTAGGCCATAATTCCTAATGCTCTGCATTTACGTTTGGTCAGCAGAAGCACTTCAGAGAGAGCACAAAGAGAGCACAAATCCCCAGCCTGCTTCAGGGATTGTCTGCTCTTCCAGCTTCTAGAACATGTCAGAACAGTTAGAACTGCAGACTGCCCAAAAGGTCTGACGTAGCACCTTTTTGTCTAAAGCACCTGCAAAAGGGAAGGTCGTAGCTATGCATTCTTAGCTGCCCTTGTACATGGGCACTTCAAACGCCAATTTATTTTCATAGGGCAGAGACCTAACTCCTTAGTTCCAGAGAACTTCACTGTGAGTCTGAAACTACAGCAGCTAGCATACATTAAACACAAGCATTTGCAAGATAAAAGGTGCAGATATTCCTAAAGAAGTATAGCTTCATCACTTAAAATGGAGAGTCCTATCGGAACCATTAAGTGATCTCACGTCACTGCGGTTAAAGCATATTAAATATGTTGTTCTCCTTAGGATGCCATTATTTCTTGGCATGACTTGAAAATGTCATGTTAAAACAAAAGCACACTCTGAAGTAAGGGCAATATTGAGCTTTTTTTCTGAGATGCACAATTGTTTTTCAAGCAGCAGTTTCTCATAATCCAGTCCCATGTGGCTGAACCTAACCCAGATACAGTACTGAAAGCTGTTTCCCCTTTCAGTGTCAGTACAAAGAAAACCAGGGACTAGCTCCTAGTCCTTGCTCTGGCAGCTGTAACGCTGTCCTAAATAGGTTACCGAGGATTACTTTTGGCACTGTTTGGGAAACTCATCTGGCATCAAGCCAGCGTTCCCAGCTTTGTGCCAACTGCTTCTTGTTCTCTTCTAAATCAGGGAAGTAACATCAAAAAGTGCCAGGGGACAAGCTGAAAAGTGGGGCTAAAGCATGCCACGCCCCAGTGGTCTGCATAAGCACAAAGAACCCATAGTGGACAATTACAGGCCAGATAAGTGACTGTAATTTCTTCTGGGTACAGCACAAAGACTACAGTGCCTCTGCCAAGGCTGTGCCAAATGCTCAGGTGATTTACAAAATGCTGCCTGAAGTGAGAATTTTCCTGCAAACACTGAAAATGTTATGTTATCCTTTCTTCTGCAATGCTTTACCTGAAATCCTTTTCACTCTGTAGGACTGCAAAAGGCTTCAGGGGGATATTCAGTGTACAGCCCGCACCAGACTGAGGTTTTCAGAAATCAGAAGCGTGCAGTTTTCAAGATCTCTGCAAAATATCAGCTTGTCTGACTGCTTTTAAATGTATGAAGTAAAACACTGCTATAAAATACTGTTGCTACATCACAGACGTTGCAGCTGGAATCAGCTTTTCGGTTCTATTTCTTCTCCCATCTCCTACAGCAGAACTTTCCTCCACACCGAACTCTTAAGGGTTAACTGGAATTGGCTGGAGGAGGGGGAAGTCGGAGGTCAGCTCTTGTTCTGACACCAGCGAACTCCCGAACTCACAAGTTACTCCTTAAGCATGTGGTTTCATCGTAGGTTCTTCCTGCCAGCGATTTCTCACTTTAATCACACACCCACAGCAACCCAGATCTTTAAATTCAGCAATTCTTTCTCAGGTTTCAGCAAGTCATTGGCAGCCTGAGCTATTTTTGGGATATTTTCTCTACTGCAGATGCAGCTTAGGAAAACGCAGGGAGCATGCTAAAGACCTGCAGCTATTTGCCTTGTACAATTTGCTCATTTCTCTTTATTTCTCTGTTTTCCTGCACTGATCACTTAAAGGACAATCTCTCTTGCAAACAAAATCCCCGGAGCCTGATTAGAGGGACCGAAGGCTCCCAGACACGGATTGCCTGCCAGCCACAGCACGGTAAGGACATGGACACTTTTGGCTAGCCTTGCATTGCAGTTTTTTAAGCTTTGCTGAATGTTTATTTGTGTCCATCGCTTCCAAATCAACACTGCTGGCATGGCAGGCAGTCTCCAGCTCCTGGTCTCCATTTTCATTCCCTAAAATCCTCAGCACTTGTAAGTAACACGTTTATACTCACCGTCTCTTTGTGTGTTCTAGAAATCAATGACTGACACTGATTTTGATCGGTTCCAGAGCTGTTCTTTTTCCTTACATTTTAGCATCTTTTAGAGATTTGTAATTTTTAATCCTGACTGAAACTGTGGATGTTTCTATTGCCTGATCTTCCCTATTGTAGATATATTGCTAGTCTCATTATTTAGATCTGCAAATAATGCAAATCAGGGATTTGCTTTATGTACTGTAGATGGAAGCATTTTTAAAAAGACCTGCTATTGCTGATTTACAGGTATATATAGATCTTTCTTGTCCTGCGTGCAGGGCTACATATTATATATATATTATAGCAGAACTATAATACCTTAACACTGCCACATAGCAGTGCTAACATCACAAAGACAAATACACTATAAAACCAACATAGCAGAGTTATACTGAAAATGAATAGGTTTTATTGTGCAGTTCTTCCTGTATAGACTCACAGAAACGCATGAAGTGAGCTCTGCAGGAATGGCAAGATACTAGTTTTACAGGATGTGCTGTTTATTGAAATACTTGTAGAAATATTTTACTGCTGCAGGAAGATGAACACAGTTCATTCCTAATGAATATACAAACCAAATTCTAGGAATTTCTGGTGACAGAAACTGAGAAAGGGATTCTTTTGATCCTTTCCTGTACTTGAGGCTCTTTAGAAAACCGGAATTGTTTTGTCTCATCGGGATTAGTAATGTGATGACTGCGAAATGAGAATCCTCCTGAGGGCTTAATGCACGTTATCCAAATATTTGACTGCAACTCAGTGCGTGCTGTCCTATTGAAAGGTTTTAGAAAGCCTGACTTTGCACGAGGGGGAGAGGGGGCCTTTCGATACGAGCAATCAGAAACTGTCTGCATCTGCTGCCAGAACAGACAGGAGCATAATGGACAAACGTTGCCCCATTACCTTTCCTATAGAAATGCTTAGGCATTATCGTTTATGGAAAAAGCAAAAGTTAGCACAGCCTTTGAAACTGTATTTTAGGAGGTTTTTCAATCTTCACCTTTTGCCTTTCAATAAGGGAGATTCTTTTTGTTCATTTCCTAGCCTGCATACTTCTCAAGGAATTTAGAAAACTGATTGGAGGGATAGGGGAAATGCTGTAATTTGAAGATTGAAGATCTTACGTTCACCAACAAAGGTTCAGACACTGGATTCTTATTTAAGACTTATTTTTCCAGCATTGAAAAAGTTACATGTTGATACCTGAAGAATTAAAAACAAAAACAAAGCAAACAAACAAAAAAACCCAACTCAGCAGTCATGCAGAATATAATGAATTAAATTCAGAGCACTAGAAGCGAAAAGGAAAACTTCAGTTGCTATTAGTAGGTTTAGAATCAGGCTCTGGAGATTATATTTGTGCTTCAGAAAGCACCTCACCACTTTTGGTAGACATTTTCTAAGATACTAAGTTCCCCCTGAAAAGCAGACTGGTCTCTGAGCCTGGCTCTCCCCTCCCACTGGCAAACCTCAGCCTCATTTCCACTGAAGTCATGATACTAAATCAGCCTAATGAGATGGATGAATCAGTCCTTTAGTCCTCGGTTCCATTTTGCACTCGATCCCAAATGCTAGCACTCAGCTTGCAGGAAATCTTGAGACTACGCATTTCGCAGAGTGCAGGCAGAAAACAGTGATTATGGTCAGATGTGTTTTTGCTCAAACTTAGGAAAGCATTTGATTGTTTACTGTTAACAGAGGAATTGCTATGTCATCAGACAGGCTACAGGGCACGCATGTAAATCTAGATCCTTTATTTCTTTCATAAAAAGTTATGTTCAGCACAAACAGAAGCTAAATGAAGCTCTACTGACAGGACAAGTCTGGGCAGAATTTGATGTTTAGGAATTTAGCAACATAAAGCTCATTATAGTCATACACTTCTACAGATAGACTATTCATGTGTCACATGTTTGGGCTCACTTTAGAAAATGTCATTCTAAATTATGCCACTGCAAAAAAAAATCTATATTATTAGAAAGACAATGAATGCTGGAAAAAAAATAATCTGGATAATGAAGAAATAGATGTCTTCTAAGATATACTAATTTTTTTAAACAAACTGCTGCATATAAGAGTTCTCTAATTCAGTGAAGAACATAAATCACAGGGATTAACAATTCTCCAGATGTTCCAAATTGAAGATACACTCACACTGAGCTAATAGATTCATTTTGGCTTCCCACTGGATCTTGCATAGCCCTTTCATACAAAGTGTTCATGCTAGGACCTCGAATAGCACCTCCCTCTGCTATGAACAGAAGTGGCTGCTTCTTGTGGTGTGTGACAGGGATCATACTTCCAGTGTACTGGCCGTGTCCCCAAAAACATGGATGCAGCCCCCCTGGCAGGACCAGAAGAAAGACTGTCAAAGAACAAACAGAAATCACCTCCTGCTCACCCACCACCACTATTCAGGCTGTGTGGGCAGCATGACTCGTGCAGGTCACACCACACACCTCTCCTTACCTACATTCTCTCCTGCTGAGAGGACGTCTCCCACCCTTAGAGCACCAGATAACTTGTCTGACTCCTGGGGTTCACGAGAAATGCAAATCTAAGGGAAAACGACAGCAGCTCTCCATGCTGCATTGTTGTGTGCGTGTGTGTATACTTTAAATGAGCTACACGCAAGACTCTGAAGATTAACTGACTCTATAAATGCACTAATTTATAATTCAGCAGCAGCAATGATGCGAGGCACTCTATAACTCATACTTGATGGCCTTTGCCTAGAGACAAGTATATGCAAAGAGCTGACGGCTATCAGGAAGGGCAGTGGCTAAAGCAGAACAGATGCTGATTTACAATAGAACTTGTTCTGAAGGCAGCATGTGAATGTAAAGCAAAATTAGTCCTTCACTTGAATAATCACAGGATTTAGTCTCTCTAGTTTTAATGACATCCTCAGATACACACTACAGTTGCTATAAAATCAGTTACTGTACATAAGCACAGCCATGGTAATTTCTTATATTCACTACACCTAACGCTTTCTTGTCATTTTATTGTTTCCAATTTTAGCTTAAAAATCAGTTTTAAAAGGTT
>JAOWBP010004006.1:12565937-12576040 GCA_028571105.1 Tragopan temminckii
TTATATTCACTACACCTAACGCTTTCTTGTCATTTTATTGTTTCCAATTTTAGCTTAAAAATCAGTTTTAAAAGGTTTAATTGATCCTGCATTACTCTCTAAATAGTCTCCAAGTGCCTACAAGTCTCAGCGTTCAGTCAGCTCACTGACATACAATAAATTTCCATGCTGCAGTGACCCGCTGAGATGGTCAAGCCCATCATTAAAATTGAAGGAACTGACTTATTTTTCTGACTGTTCCTTTGCACCAGGATAATTCTACTAGATGCAGTTGAGGGACTGAATTGAAAGAGGAAATGTCAGCAAAGTGTGAATGGCACAAGAATTCATCAAGGACTAGGTTTTAATTTAGATAATCTCACAGAGAGGGGCTCTGCAACAACAAACAGTGCATTTACATTAGGGTCAAAACAGACTGGTGACATCCTTTAAGTATTGGTGAGTCCTAACTTAGAATATTCTATAGTTCTGATCACTCATGCTCCAGAAAGATGAAAATGTATCCTAACACTGAACTGCAGCTAGAAGTGCTGTTCACAAAAATGCCAGCAGGTGGGTTAATTATTCAAGACATATGACAATGCTGGCCCAAGAACAGATGTAAGTCAACCATAACAAGGAGGAATTAGGAGAATATACTGGGGCAGTAAGATGGGAGCATGAATACTCTCTATCTTTTTTAAGATGAGCATGATCAATTAATCACTACAGGCATTGTCTGTTTCTGCAAGTTGCAGCAACACTACAGTCACTGCAGGGTTGTTTTCTAGGTTACTATGATCCCCTGGATTCACGTTAATGTAAGGGAAGAAAGAATCAATTCCCAGATGTAATGTATGGATAGGTACTATAATTTACTTCAGTACACAGTGTTCCTTTTCATAATACCTGTATTTCAGCCTCTTTCAGGCGTACAAATGAAACCAGCACTTAGGGAGGAATGAGTGGAACAGACTTGTTTTTCACTGATATTCTGAAAAATGTGGGAAATATGTTATGAGTCTGCACAGTTTAGGTCTAGTCTAGTACCTAGACTTCAGTAAAGGCTTTAACATCTGCCAGAGCATTCTCGTGGGGAAGCTGGCTGCAGCTGGAAGACTGTGCAGAGGAAAAGGTCCTGGGGGTGCTGGTCAACACTCAGCTGAACATGAGCCAGCAGTGTGCCCAGGTGGTCAAAAAGGCCAATGGCATCCTGGCTTGCATCAGGAACAGTTGCCAGCAGGAGCAGGGAGGTGATCCCTCTGTCCACAGCTCTGGTGAGGCCACATCTTGAGTACTGTGTTCAGTTTCAGGCCCCTCACTACAAGGCAGACATTGAGGCCCTGGAACATGTTCAGAGGAAGTCAACAAAGCTGGTGAGGGGTCTGGAGCACAAGTCTTATGGGGAGGGGCTGAGGGAGCTGGGATTTAGTCTGGAGGAGGCTCAGGGGAGACCTCATTGGTCTCTACAACTATCTGAAAGCAGGTTGTGGTGAGGTGAGGGGTAGGACTGGAGGGAATGGCCTTAAGTTGCACCAGGAGAGGTTCAGGCTGGATATTAGGAAAAATTTATTCATGGAAAGAGTACTGATGCATTGGCACAGGCTTCCCAGGGAGGTGGTAGAGTCACTATCCCTGGAGATTTTCAAGAAACATATAGATGTGGTACCAGGGAACATGATTTAGTGGGCAGCATTGGCGATGGGTAGAGCATTGGACTAGATGATCTTAGAAGACTTTTCCAACCTTAATGATTCTATGATTTTTCCACTTCTGCTCAAAAAAACCCACAGCCAAACTGACCCAATATTTCATGAGGCTGCCTCACTTTGGAAGGAGAGGACAAAGCCTGAGGCATGTATTTTCATTTTTCCCCAAAACAAAATTATATTTAATGCCATATGGATGAAAGAATATAGTATAGATCTGGGCTGATTCACTTCTTGATGCCAAAGCACAGAGCTTTTCTGTCAAAACCACACCAGAATATCAGAACTCAGCTGCTGTGTAGGTACTACAGCTGCCATGCAGACTATAGTAGGTTAGACCTCTGTACTGCAGAGATCTTTTCCACAAGCTACAATACCAACAAGAAAATGCTCTAAGTAGCATTTATTTTACAGTTAGCCTTTAGAAATGGATAGCTGTCCTTTATAAATTAAGTTTCGCAAGATATCCTTGCAAGATTAATGACTGAAATTCCATCCCTAAAATTGGAATCAGTCACTGCAAGTTTCACAATATTGAAGTGTTTATATTATCTTGAGATTTTAAGGCAGTGAGCTCCCACAGCAGCAATAGTGAGTACAATATATCAAAGAGAAACATTTAAAGATGGCATGTCCAAGGCTACATAAAACAACAGTGACAAGAAACAGTTCATCTGCAGTTACTGGGCAATTTTAACTAGGTAGAAAAGATAAATCCATTGGATGAAGTGACTAGATCTCTGATATTTAAAGTAATTTATTGCCATGAAGTAAAAAAAAAAAAAACAACTGTTGAAATAGGTAAGCTAAATAGTTTAAAATGTTACCTGCATAAAGACTTAGTTGAATCATTTAAAAAGAATATTGCTTAAAACTATTTGGGAAAACAAACGATTGTCATTAAAGGGTCATGAATTCAGTGACAGTGCTTTGCAGTCTGCAGGATGGATTGTTACAGTGCCATCTTTTGCCTTTCTAAACACTGGCTCCAGTTAAGCACAGCTGTAATAGGCTCCTTAATTTTTCCCTCTCATCTGTCAACTCTTCTTCAGTCAGCTCCACTGGATATTTCTCTAATCTTACAGATTCATGAGTGACTTTGGCTTCAAAAAGTGTGATGATCAGGGAAGAAATCATAAGGAGAATCATTATGAAAGGCACCTGAAAGTAGAATTCATTCCTGGAAGTTCAAGCCCAAGCCAATAAGACAAATCACCAATATATATGGATGACACATGCAGAATCCAGTTCTTATTTCTCACTATATAATAGCACCTCCTCTACCATCTATTAGAGATGAAAGCCACCAGCGTACAAACTCAATGTAATATCTGAACAAAGCAATGCTTTGATAAATGTAAACATCACTTTTTAAAAGAAAAAGCAAATGTAAGTAAAGTTCTGCTCTTACTAACACTGTCTCACACTTACCCCTGAACATTTCATGATGTGACTGTCTTTCTTGATGCCAGACAGTATCCAGCTGTCCTCAAAAATCTGCAAGCAAAAAAAAAAAAAGATTCAAATGAAATAATTTTCTTTGCAGAGGACAAATGCCTCAGATTATTACTCTTAAGTATATGAAGTCTTTCAAATATGACAGTGATCTCGTCACATTCATATCTAGTAAGTTAACCACTTTGGAGTTAGATATAAACAAATAATATTTCAGCCCTGCAGAACAGGCTGACCTCACACAAGCCTCAAATTTAGTTCTTTCATGCAGTTTGTCTGTGCTGGTATTATTAATAGACACGCTAAAATGGGAACTTCACCCTGGCTCAGCTTTGACTCATTGAATGGCCTTGGGCATCACATAACCTCTGTCTCCAGTTCGCTATCTGCATAATGTGTTTGTCTATCTAGTGACTTTACAGAATTGTGGAATATAAATGAGGCATTTCACAGTTTTTAGGTTACAATACACTGGCTTCCCTCATAACCCCTGTGTATTTTTTATAATGTATCTCCTGAATTTTAACACAGACTTGTCATTTTCATCAAGGCAACTAAACTGTTTAAGTAGAAGGAGGAATTATTTAAGACTTCCAAAATAAGCACCCTAAGATTAGTAACTTGAAGTAAAAGAAAGGAACCATAGCTATATAAACTTGGATTCTCACAGTCTCAAATATCTCTGTTGATGCTTTTAAATAATTTCTTTACCATCCAAGGAAAAAGAAAGCTTCATTTCCCAACTTGAGAAGAAATAATAGATAATGTTGTTAGTAAAATTTGTACCAAAAGGAAGAATCTGTTGGTTATTAATCTGATAGTGAAAAAAAGTTTTATTATTTTAGAATCTGATCTGTTTCTGAGTGCAGGACAATCGTATTCACTTTACTGCAGAGGATGTAAACCCTCAGTGCAGCTGAGATCATAAAATAAAGTAGCAATTGAGTTTAGTTATAAGCTTAGTTGTGTATTTTCTTGTTCTCCACTGAAATTATTCTACACTGTGACTCCTCTGCTCTGAGTATGGTCCTTTCTGTCTCAGAAAAAGGCCCCTTCCCCTTAAGGAATGCCCTCAAGGGACTTTTAAGACATTGACATGCAATACTCAGATGTTCGTTAATTTTTAATATCAGCTTGAAGTAGATGCAAAAATATACACTCATCTGACATCAGCTTAAAATAGGAAGATGGAGCATCAAAAGTCGATTAGTTCAGCAGTGGTTATTGCATCAGTGAATGCCAGGAGATGATCTCCACGCAGCAGCTCTACGAGGCCCAGGCATTAGGCTAACTACTGCTGCTTCAATGCGTACAGTGACTAAACTTTGTCAAGATTGTATTCTTTGTATGCTCATTCAGCCATCATTCTCATTTTTTTTCCCCATGACTTGGCTTACTCTTTACTTGCATTATTCCAGTGCAAAAGGAACAGACAGCAATGTAAAGCAATACTTGCAGGGTACATGAAGTATATATTGAATAGCATTACCTTTAATTATTGGGCAGTGAATTGTTCTTCAAATTCAGGCCCTCTCAGTTAAGCCATCCTGGAGCATGGTTCTCTAGACTGCACAGATCTCAGGAAATAGTAAATGCTATTCTATTTCTAATTATGTCACTAAAGTGCAGTGAGAAGAAACAGTGTATTACCACAATAAGGCAGCATGTAGATATGTATGAACGCATAACAGACACCTGGAATTGAATGTGCCTTGTCTGCCCATCCATAAGGAAAGAGAATTCAGAGCTTCAAGCTAACTCACAGCTTGTGCTCTTGTGGAGCTTGGCAATAGGACAAGGAATAAGAACTCTAATCTGATCTGATCCCTAATAATTACAGGAGTATATGACGTAACTACAGATGTTATATACTGTGTCTGAAAATGCTACTTTAAAAGACAGTTCAAATAAGAATGCACAAATAACCAAGGTTGAATTCTGTGGCAATATTTCCATTGACTTCAATAGGACATTTGCTTGTTCACTGTAGTTGTAATTTTGGGTTAATGTCTTTCCAGTAATTAAGAAAGAGTTACACCAGCTTAAAAACTACTCTTAAATTCAAAGCAAGCAGCTCTCAGGAGTGGAAAAAATGCTCTTTTCTCAGCAAAACTATTTGCATTTGGACAGAACTTTAGATAGAATGCCATTGAAGCAACTTGCCCATATAAAAAGTTCTTAAAAAAATGAAATTAAAAAGCCTCAGAGGCAGAGCAGCAAGAGGCAGTACCATCTACAGTGCTCTTTGATATCCTGATAACCAGAAAGCAAGACTTGAAAGTTGTTCAATGGCTGAGCAAAATGAAGCATAACATATAATCTGCAATGGAAAAACAAGAAGATACTCCACCCTACTGCAACACAAACCAACTAACAGCAGCAAAGCTAGGGGGTCAGTAATAGCGCACAGCCAAAATAAGAGTACTGCAGCAGTTCATGATCCTGGAAAAAATACTTATTCACAGGTAGGGCTATTTTTATAATTGCAGTGATGATAAAGCATGTATTTCAGTACTTTACTGTATTATGTGAGGGATTTTGCCACAGAGCAACTCTGTGAAGGGGAAAAAATGAAAACAACTGAAGCAGCTAAGTGGCCCATTATGTCTTCTGAGAAGAAGAAACAGTGAATTATTTATGATTAATGTGATAAGCAAAAACCACTAGGTTTAGAGCTTAGCTATAAATACATTTTTTGATGCAGTTATTGATTTACCATTTAATGATGGTTGGTTAAAGGATGAGGCTGCCCAGGCTCTGTATCCATTACCATTACAGGACAAGTGCCAAGGACTTGCAAATAACTGCTGTTCACCGACTTCGATATATTGCATACATGCTGCACCCATACTTCAATGGCTGGTTAGGTCCAGGTGTGTTCTTCAACACTGACCAAATGAGACAGGTGAAGTCCCTGAATCAGCACTTTATATTAAAAAACGTTGAAAGAAATACGAGTTATATACAAGTACACAGCTTGAACGGTGGTTTAGGAACTGCTAGGTTGTATTCAATAGCTATCAACTATTTTCATCCACTGTAACTATTGCTTCACGCAGAAAAGAAAGTGAATAGCCCAAGTTCCACCGCCTAAATGGCACTGCGAGTTTCTGCCACTAGAGCGCGTCGAGGCACATATGAGGATTAAACCTCTCAAAAGTCCCTATCACTAAATTCAAACTACTGCCAAGGCATCGGACAAAGTCAAGCAGCACCAACGTACTGTTCTTAATTATTTCCTTCTTGACAGTTAGAACTTGTCTTAAAGGTTATCCCATGGAAAGGTGTCACCTCCATGCTCTGCTTTTGCTGGACAGGGGTTTTGATATGAGTCCTGAATAACACAGACATCCAGAGATAGTCCTGCCAATTTTATGATTGATTACACCTGTGTTTTCAGTCCAACACCAGTGAAATATCACTTCTAGGCTAAGGCTTCTACTTTGGAGCCACGTAATAACCCTGTCATTCTGTACTGGAAAACACACAACCAGTCAACGTAGGTAAATCTGCTGCTGCTTGTTTCTCTCAGCACTAGATGCATGCTGAACAGCTGCATGTTCAGTTGGCAAAGGAAAACAACAAAACACATACCTACATACAAACTGAAAATCTGCTGTTGTGCTGAGAATGCAGATGCTGCACTGTGGTTAAGTAAAGCAATGTGAAGAGAGCCTATAAAAGTCCCCCCCTTTTATAGTAAAAAAAAAAGAGAACAGTTAAAATTAGAAGTGCGTAGGCATAAAGCATTGCCAGGATCAAACAGAATATGTTCAAATGTACACATTTAGAAACACTAAAAATCAGGTTTTGCCTCCATACTTCACAGAATCAAGGCTTGGCCCCTTCTCCGTCTGTAAAACTGCACTGACAGCACACCCTTCCCCTCTCTTTTTGCTCATTTTTGCCTCTTCACATTGCAAACCTTTATTAGCTCTTTTGATCACACAAGCTGGGTCTTAGTAGTAGTTTTACACCACCAATAGTGTCAAGTTTTTGATGAAAATTTTAGCCCAAACCTATTGACTATCCTTTAAAATACACCAAACAAGAATAAAACCCCACCATATGTGTAGAGAGGGTACCCATGGGACAGTATTCACATCTGTAACCCCATGCATCTTCAAGTGGATTTCTGAACAGAGACAAGCAGTGGTTCATTCGTTATCTCCCTTATTTCCCTTAGGAAAGGTCCTGCTACACCTTTCTTGGAAACATTTGGCCCTACAATCTTAGGAAAGGAAACACTCAAGAGACTCCCTAGGCCATCTGCCTCCTGTCACTGTGTTCTGGTTGCTGCTGCAGTATCATCCTGCAGTGACATCTCTACCCTCAGTGGCAGAGCCCCTCATTAACCATTTTCTACAGTTAGAGTGTGAAGTCCAGAAAGTGAACTTGCTGCTTTTACAAAGAGGGAAGAACACCCAGGAGAAGGTATTTAAATTATATCCTGAGGCAGAATGAAGTTGATTTATGCCAGGGATTATTTTTATCTTTCCAGTCAAGCAGAAGTTATGCAGCAAAGTTTGCTTAGACACAGACATGCAGCAGTGTTTTGGGCCAGACAGACCCTGACAGCACCTGAGAATGAAGGACACTGAGCAGCAGGCAGACGCCTGCCCTTCTGCAGCCCTTCCCACAGCACCTGCAGGGAGGGGTCCCAGCTCTCTGCTCAGGCAGGTGCCAGACCTACCTTACCTGCACTGCGTGGGCAGCACAGAGCAGACGTGCTGCTTGAGAATTGCCAACAGGCAATTTCTGCAGGGGAGGGAACTGGGATCCTGCATCTACCCCACCACACCTGTCCCAACAAAGCAAGAAAATGGAAAGATGTGGAGGTCCCCATACTGTGTTTGTTCTTCTCATACCAATGGTAAACTTCTTTGTGCATTGAGAATGGCTCACCTACGAGTATCTGGGATAGTTCTCCTTCCTTTTAAGGAAAATTCAAACCCAAAAAGGAATGCATTCTTCCAGCCCTGAGACTTCAATCCAAAGCTCGCTATCATCAGCATTGATTTTGAAGAGTCTGCATCAAATCTTAACGAGTTACCTCTGTAGAACAACAGGGGAAAAAAAAGGAAAACAAATAACCAAGAAAGCTACCTCTGGAGGAGGAAAGGCTATTGCCTCTGGATTTTTTACTTAAAAAAAAGGCAGCGTAATTAGAGTTTTAATACATAAGAATGTGTATCCCATTTCCTGAAAGAACATGATCTAATATTTTGTATTTAATTGTCATGGGTAGAGGGGGAAGATCAGTAAAAACATGCCGAATGAGAAGGAGAGCAAATGTTTCCAAGCAGAATACTGAAATAAGCTATTTGTATTTTAAGATTCTCTTGCAGTGATTGAAATATAAAAATTGCACTGCATTTTCAGTGCTTTAGAATCAGAGCAAGTTCACTACAAAATAAAACTACATTCTCCTGTACCACCGGAACACAGGCAGCTATGTACAAGCTCATAAATAGGAATTTTAAATGCATTTCTATGTCAACAAAGGTACTGATATCTGTATATCTGAAGTTTAGGAACTATATTCATCAGATAGTTAAACTATGGGGGGGTGAAGAACTAATTGCATTCTGCTCATCTTGTTTGTTGCCTATGAGCAGCATATTGAAAGTTCCCTAGAACTGGGGAAGACAGTACAGCTGGAAAGCGAAAGATTTCTGTCCAAATGCCACAAAGTAGCCTGAACTTTGTGAAAGGGTTTTCATATTTTTTTCCTCTTTTAAAATTTTGAGTAAAAATGTCACTTATCTTAAAATAAGGCCTCCATGCTTTTGAACAAATACAACTGAGAATCAGTGAACTATGTTACAAAAAATACCATTATAGAAAAAGTAGCTGAAAGAAATAGCTCTAGCAGAAACTGTATAATTCAATCTCTTGGAAATATCAGAGAGCACATCATCACAAGAGCTAAATGATGCAATTTTACATTATTTAACACAAGTGTAGAGAGGCAGTGGATGTAGATGTTTTCCTACAGAACCCACCTCTGAGTTCTTGTCATCCTCAATCAGGGCAACAAAGAGCACTGGGACACAAGATGAGGTCATGCAAAAGTAAAAAAATGAAAAAGGTAACACTTCTATACATGCTTGCATCTAAATACACAGTGTATGCGTACCACCTTCAGAAGCTTTATTCCTTTCACAGCACAAATTTTTATGGCAAATGTTTATTCATAGCCAGAACAGAAAGATTATATATTATAGGCTTAACAAATAAATATATTCTGCCTACTAACATTCAAAATGTTCTTGGAATCCTGTATTATATTTGCTTCCCCCCCACTATGAGGGCAATAACACATCATTTCTAGGAGATGATGACATCCAATAAAAGCAGATGAAATTTGCACAGCTGTTTGCAAGAAACAGAACTATTTTTCAACCTGCACTTTACATAAACAAAGCTGATAATAGCAAACCTTCTGGTGAGTGAATTATTAGCAATTAGCTCTAATCTGGCTAGTGCATACTATAAGGACATCTCAGTGGTAGACAAATTTGATTTGAGAGAGGTTTTTTCCTAGCAGTAAAATAACAGGCTGAGGTCACTTTAAACAAATGTTTGAAATGCAATGTATTATTAGCATTTCAATCACTGCCAATTGCCTTTACTTACTATAATTACTGTTTCTTAAGATTTTGAACAAATATAGTTTGCTGTATGCTGCAAGACAGCATATCACAAATTAAGATGATTCAAATTGAGACTTACTGCAAGCACACCCTGAAACCAGGGCTTTAATCCCAACATCAATTATTCAAACACCCTCTCAACTGCGCCTGTTTCCTTCAAAAATGAAGCAAATCTTCTATAAGTTTTTCCCTTCCTACAGAGGATTCCTATGATTTTTCTAACACCCCCTTTCCTAAATTTCCAGAAGGCAACTTAGTAAGCACAGTTGCGTAATTTTTCAGAAGTAACATATTTACAGTTGTC
>JAOWBP010004006.1:12615723-12641412 GCA_028571105.1 Tragopan temminckii
CAGCCTAAGCGCTCTGAGTTTGGCACCAATATGGCACTCTGACAAATAAAATGGTTTTAAAAGTTGTTTCTTGAAAGTGCAGTTACATAGTGCTTCAGGTCCTTACGTTCAGTTTCAAACACACTTGTGGGCTGGCAACATTTAGAACCATTCTGAGGATAGAGGTGCATAAACCTGATTTGGTTCTGAGCCGCGCTTCTATGCCTACGTGGAATGTAACTTTTGTTGTTGGTTTTGTTCCTCTGAGGAACTGCAAGCCTTCACATCTTTTTTTAGCGATGCTAAATAAGCCTACATAACCAACTAGTGTGATTTCTGAGTAGTTCTGGATTTTGTTACGTGTAAATATTTATTTTAGCAAAGTGAACAACGAACTCAGAAACATATGTTGTAGAAACTCCATTTATTTCATGAAGTTGCTGGATTGTCTTATGAGAATTAGAGGGAGAAAGTGCCCAAGGCAGACGGTGACTATGGAGTAGTGTCTGACTGAGTGTCCATCTGGACGTACCGAAGTGTTCTCCATCGCCCCTCACCCTATAAGTTATTTCTGTCCTCACCTTCCTGGAGTGCTGCCCATCTTGTCTCGACTTGTGTAATGGTAACATACCATTATAAGAATAGCAGTGCTGGTTCTGCTGCTGAATGAACTGCGTGGCACCTGATTTCATTTGAGAATTTATATATTTTTCTCATTTTAATTTCAATTGATGAATTGAATGCAATCTTAATTATGCTATTATGGGTTTGCGTTAGAAAATGACTTTCCATTAGGCACTCCCCTATATTTTTAACCCTGATTACGCTGTTATTTAAACTAGGTTTTCTTAAAATAGTAGCTGCTTTCTGACCTTCCTCAAGATTAGCTGCTTAGATAAGCAGAACTTGCTAACAAATTCACACCTAGCAGTTGATGTTCTGATTGCAAGGCTCGTCTCTCAGGGGCACGTTATGATTGCAGGAAAACCACCACAATACCAACTCTGTTGTATGGGTGAGGAAATCTCTAAATGGTTGTTTCTGAAATAGAGTAGTGTGAAGAGTTGCTCATTTGATCATTTAGTGTTAATAATGACTGAAATAATATGCTGGGCCCTTAGAAGTATTTGGTAATTTTTTCAGTAATTATATAGGTTTTAAAGTAAAAATTTGCTGATCTCACACCTATTAGCTGAAGCTGGTATGCAGTGATGTTTGTCCTTGGATCACTGTGTGTTGGCAGTAATGAGCCGTCAGTGACTGAATGTGTTGAGGAAGTAACACAGCATAGACTCTTTTTAAGAATGTCAGCATATTTCCCCATGAGGAAGAAGAACATTATCCCAGACAAAATTACCTCCTGTTAGTGGAAATGTGGGTTTTTTGGGTTTGTTTTGTTGTTGTTGTTTTTTTTTTTTTTTTTTTTTTTTTTCAGACATGCTCAGTCTTCTGAATTTTGCTAGAGGAAGTCTTTCTGCAGGTAAAGGGGCTGGATGTGGTGTGTGTGTAACTGGGCACGTGGAGAGTAATGGATTTCAGACACTACTCAGCAACTAATTCTTTTTCCTATTGAGTAAAAGTAGTCAAGCAAGTAGTGTTTTGTGTTCTTTTACAAAATATGTGTTAAGAGGCACTGTAGTGGAAAAACTAGCTGAAGGAGAAACTAGAAGCCTTTAAGGGGAGCTAGTTCTTGGGAAAGAGAAGTGACAAAAATTGCCCTACCCCTGAGAGGTTTTTTATATTCCTATTCAGATTAGGAAAGATACCATGGCTTTCTCCAGTTTTTTACTTTAGAGCCTGTTTTGAACTTGTAGGTAAAGGTGCTGAAGAAACTGGCTGCTATTTGTGGTTCAGAAAATGCTTATGCTCTGAAGGAAACCTTGACTAGTACCTTGAACCTTGCTGAGGCTGCTCAGTCAGTTGTGTTCTCTGATCTTTAGAGTATAAACAATGTTACTCATATCTCTCTGCTCATTTCTGTAAATGTGCAGAAGTGTTTGAGATGAATGTGCTTTTTCCTGGATGTTTTATTTCTGATTCTAGAAGTTTGTAAGGACAGTTGTCAATCCCACAACTGAGCCAGTAGTTTTGTGTGTGAATTGTCCCTTTGCTGTGTAAGGCTGTGTCACAAAGAATCAGCAAATGAGTCTGCAGTGAACATCAGGAAGCCATTTGGTCTATCCTCTTGTTATGTGGCAGAACCAGTTGTATTTACAGTATTCCCAATAGTGGCTTACTTGTGGAGGCCTTCCAAGATAGTGTGATGATGGTGGCCATACATCTTTCCGGGAAGGGACTCCATGTGCTCGTGTCTCTTACCATAAGGATTTTTAAAATTAATTAATATCTGACTCAATTTTTTCCTGCCGTGATTTAATCTTATTGTTTCTGAAACTATCCACCATGGATATGGAGAACAGCTTATTTCCACTGCCTTTGCAAAAAACCTTTTTTCGTATTTGATAGCTGTGACACATAGGCTCCTCTTCCTGAGCTTAAACCATCTTTTCCATCTGCTTTGTTTAGGTAACAGCTAGCAGGTCTCTGGTGGCTCCTACCACTCTCTTCTAGGTGCTTTTATTAGTCAGAACCTTTTCTGGAGTCATCTGGACCATGTTTTGCCTCCTTGCTTATACGATGGTATCAAAAAGCCTCACTACAGTTAAGATATGAGATGTTGTAATTCTCCTTATCTGACAAGGCTTGGTACAGAAGGCAAGTTTGGTTTGACGTGAAATATGCTTGTCAAGTTTGACTGTTATCCGTCTTGTTTTGTGGGAATTTTTCTTGTAGTGTTTTCTATGAATTGGAGCTCATTGTGCTGAAACGAACAAAAGCATCCTAAAATTCACACAGCAAAAAAGCTTTTTTCTTTTTCTTTTTATTCTTTGCCTTCTCCTGTATGCCAGGAGTTTTCTTTCTTGCTGTGTCCTGGCATCTCATCCCTTGATTATGCATTGTCGAAGGCAACTATTTTTGTTCTGGGGCTGCTTCAGTTACTTTAAATACAGTTAAGCTTTAACTTTAGCTGGTCCAAAGTACTTAAAAGCAATCTAATTTGTTCAGATGGTATTTCTTCTTACTCTAGCCACCAACATCTTCTTTTCTAGCTGGTATTAACTATATTGGTCCAGAAATTACAGATGATGTGGATTGTGGGTTTTCTTTTGTTTTTTTTCCATTTCCATTTTTTCCTTTTGAAATTTCATCAATTCTTGTCTTTTCGTAGTCGCTTTCACTTTAAAATTTTTCCAAGTAGGAGAGAGGCAGTCAGAAAACTATTAGAATCAAATCTAGAAGGGCTTCTTAATTTAATTTGCACACCCTCTGAGATTAAAAACAAAGGAACAAAAACAACAACAGGAGGGAGAGGAGCCACTAGCACAATCCAAGAGCTGCCTTGCCTTTCTTGTGCCTTTCTTGTGTCTGGTAGGCCTTGGAGCACACCGTGTGCTTTTCTGATTGTGTTCCAGAAGGGCACCCACCAGATTTTTGTTGTTAGTGACTGGTTCCAAAATATCATCCATCAAGTTTTCCCTTTCATCACAGACCTAGATACTTTCAACATACCTCCCCTCTCCTGCGTTGAGGATCATGTACGCTGATGCCCTCGCTAGGATTTATCAGTGTGCATGGCCACACCTCCTTCATTACTAAGCTATTTTCTCTTACATTGAGTAATGTGCATTAGCTCACTGAGTTGAGACATCCATGCTGCAGCCTGGAGTGTAACAAAGCTTAAATTGCCTCGGTTAATAGGGAGACTGCTGTCTGTGATTCTGAATAAGGCTGACACCGGTCATGCGAAGGCTCTCAGCTGACTGTTCTGATGATAAACTTCAGTTTCTAGTTTGAAGCAATCTCACATGGCTGTTCAGCATTCTTGACAGTTTTAGTGTGATTCTGAATAAGACACGAGTAAGTTTTAAGTTAAAAAAAAAAAAAACACAAAAAAACAAGTGTTAACATTTGTAAAATTCAGAAACAATAGCTTGCACTTTGGTAAAAACAAAAGGGAAAATGCTGTCTTTTGCATCTTAGCTTGTTCAGAGAACTTCCTGAAATCCTTGGAGCTGAAGAGGAAGCACTCTGGTCCTTTGTGGATGGCAGCAGTGACTTTTTAAATCTGATTCTATATCCTCCTCCTCTTTTTATAAAAACGATTAAATAACCACTACTAAAGTGTCCTTCTAAATACCAGTTTACCTCTCCACTCATTAAGTTAAAATAGTTTCACTTTCCCAAGTAGTGGGAAACTTGTAATCTTCAACTGGAACCAAGGAAGTCCTTGCTCATCTTTGATAAATAAATATCCTTGATCTGTTACCCCTGCTTTCCTCTCTTCTTCCCTCCTTCCTCTTTTTCTTCCTGTCCATAACAAGGAGAAGAAACGTCTCATAGTACTTCTCATGGCACTAGAATAAGACCCATCTTTTCAGGCTTTCTGCCTCTTCTCCCACCCTCCAAAATTAAAGAATTACTTCACTTTTCAGTTAAGTATGCTGGTAAATGAGAGTCAGCTTGTATTCAGTGCTGCTTTATATTAAACAAGTATATTTTTAACAGTGCTAACTACCCAGTGGCAGTGTAAACTGTTGGCATGCTGACTCTTACTGTGATAGCTGACTGATTACTAAAATAGCTTGCACACTTTTCTTTCAGTTGAGGTATTTTCAGTAACATATCATAGCAAGCAGGTCAATAATTTTTATTAGAGTTGGGGTTTTTTTGCTTTTTTTCTGGTAAAATGTGAACAAGTAATATGCTCAGGGCACTGGGGTAAGCACAGTGAAGAAGACAATCCTTGTGATTCTTTCTTTCAATGTTTATATGGGTTTCTACCTCGTCACCTTTGTGTGCAGTGCTCCAGTTCTGCACAGGTTGCAACGGATTAATGCTCAACTGAAGTTACATGGCTGTCCTAGTTTCTTCATTAATGAAAACAGTGTAATAGTAGCTGGAGTGACACATAGGGCAGGGCTCTGGGTGACCCATGTTCTTGTGCTTCAGCCACGCTTTTTCTGGCTAGCCTTTAAGGCCAGTATTTAGGTGAGTGAGATGCTGAGTATATGCGTGTGTTGTAGTCTGTTAAGACAGTAGTATCTCTTATTGCATTTATGTATGCCCCTTTCAGTGACAGCAGTTCTATATCAGAAAACAGTATTAGTTTAAATCTTTACAATGTGGCAGCTGTCTCTTCAACTCAGTTTCCCAGATGAAAGCAGGGGCCAAACAACGTGTAATCATCTGGTTACCAGCTGGTGTACAGATAAATGAAACAGTTGTCTGCTTTGCAAGATGTAGATTAGGGCTGGGCAAGACTTCTTGATAAATAGTAAATTAGGCAATGGCTGGTTGGAGAGTATTTGTTATCATTGGGTCACTTGTGGATTTGCTGACAGAAGAGAGCAGCTTTAGATGGAAATATTTTTTCAGTGTTTAGCTCACAACCTTTAGTCTCTCTCCCATCATAAAATGAAGACCCTCATGAAAGAGAAACGATTGAGAAGCTTGCAGAAGTTTCCTAGGGTCTGGGTTTGGTCCCTCCTTCTGCCTCTGTGCACTCTGGAACATCTTCCACCATTTTTCAGCTTCTGAGTATTCAGGGTGCTCCATGCAGCCTGGGCTGTTTGTGCTAACAGAAGGCTGTGTCAGAGGTCTGTGGCACCATGGGGAGGAGCTGGGTAACCCATCAGACAGGTACATCTCCAAGTCTCTTGGTTCAAAAGGCTCACTCCCAAGCCCAGAGCTTTTTTGTTTCGAAATGAGATGCTTCACTTGAACTGAGTAAGAGAATGGCATGAAGCTGAGCGTTAGTCTTCACAGGCAATAGCTGCATCAGCTTTAATGAATGTTTAAAAAAATAATAAAAACAAAAACCACAATGAAATCTTCATACTAGGTGGGAGGGAGCCTGAGCCAGAAAGATGAGAGTGCTCCTTCCCAATACTCTGGCATTCATGTGGGATATGAGGGTTCAAACTTCTTTAGGCAAAAAGACAACAACCCAGATCTCCAGCAAGTGATGTGTATGCTGTGTGCTGTGGGATAAAAGGGACTGCTGAGCATCACATCTGCCTCCTCTTCTGCTTCTGCTGAAGATCTTTGCTTTTATTGCTTTTCTTTCAAGTGCCTAGAGGTGCACATTTTCATTTCAGGTCTAACAAGATGTTGCTCAAAAAAAAAACCTCAACCCAAACAACAACAAAAACTTTTTCTGAAGGAAAACAGAAGAGGAAAACAAGGATTTTTTGCAAGTAGAAAAGTTACATATTTACTTAGCAGTTTGTGATGTCAATATCAGGCAAGTTTTGTATTGCCTCTTTAGTGTAAGACTAGAAATGCTCCCTAAAGCTGTGAATGACAGACTTGGACTTTGTTTTAGGCTGTGAGACTCAAATCTCAAAGAAAACAGAAGAGGAAAACAAGGATTTTTTGCAAGTAGAAAAGTTACATATTTACTTAGCAGTTTGTGATGTCAATATCAGGCAAGTTTTGTATTGCCTCTTTAGTGTAAGACTAGAAATGCTCCCTAAAGCTGTGAATGACAGACTTGGACTTTGTTTTAGGCTGTGAGACTCAAATCTCAAAGAAAACAGAAGAGGAAAACAAGGATTTTTTGCAAGTAGAAAAGTTACATATTTACTTAGCAGTTTGTGATGTCAATATCTGCAGACCTGAGCTCTGAGGCTGTTAGTTGTCAAGTTTATTCATGGATTACTACTAGCTTTAAAACATATGAAAAACATTGGGGGTGTGGAGAAAAGAGGCAGGAGAAACTGGGGATGCCAATAAAAAGCTGAAGAGCATTGCTAGAAAGAACCGTAAATTCTTTGCATAGTTTGCTTAGTTCATATGAGCAAGTTTTGTATTGCCTCTTTAGTGTAAGACTAGAAATGCTCCCTAAAGCTGTGAATGACAGACTTGGACTTTGTTTTAGGCTGTGAGACTCAAATCTCAAAGGGAACAGTATGGGTAATTCAGAAATAGAAGCACTGACAGAACTCCTTAAACTAAAGGACAATGTTGGCAGAAGAGTAGCTGGGTACGAGGTGACAGGATACATTTCAGCAGGAAATCAGGATGCTTGCAGAGCTCTTGAACTTCAGTGAGGCTGTGAGGCAACTTTCTAATTTTTCATTTGGGGTCTTCCCCCCATCGTTTCTAGAGTTTTTTAAGGTAGAGAATGTGGATCATTTATGAAGAAAATTATATAATGTAATTTTTCTTTATGCTGTTGGCAGCCCCGAAGGTCTCTTTTGGCCTTATTTCTAGAATCTCAGCAGTTAGAATCCTATTTGGTCTCTGCATTCTCTGAACGTTGGTCTATATTACACTTTGAAGGCATCTGGGAAGGTAATTAGGAGAAGTAATTCTGTTTAGTAGGCTTAAGTCTTCTGTGTAGACATGCTGATGCTTTAGTGGCTCCTGGGGAACAAGGCAGGAGTTGGGGAACACAGAAATTGAGATGCTGGAAAAACATCTTTTGTCAGATGTTGTGTTTTACATCATCTGTAGCTATGTGGTGCTTTTAACTAATGAATAGAGGTTTGAACTTAGTACTACTCATAGTACAAATACACGAGCTATATAACTTCTGCTATTTCTGTTGATACTCATTGACAAGAACTTTCAAAGCATATGTAAAGGTCTCAATCTGTTTGATGTTTGGGGGCGGTCTCAGCATGTTTTCTGATATTGTCCTTTTAAAGTAGCAGTAATGAGACATCTTAGAATTCCATTTTGACGAGAAAGTAAATGTATGTTTCCCTGAATGCCCTCTGCTAAGTGTTTTACAGGTTATAAATCTCATAATCCAAAGATAAAGGTCAGGAGAATAATCCTGACGTGCAATTTGAATCTTTCTCGGGCTTGTTTCTGGAGGAGAAGGTATCTTCAGTAGCATTGCAATCTAATTTTGTCGATACCATTGAGGTGAATTGAAATACCTTTCTTGGAAATGTTAGTCAAATGCTCCTTGTTGATTTGGGTGAAGGAGTAATAGTGCAATATCCTATTCTATACTGTTGTGAGGTAGCAGTCCCTTTCGGCTTTATGCTTTTCAGTGTTTTTTGTTCAGAGGATAATTGAATATCCTGATTGGAAGGGACCCACAAAAATCACTGTGTCCAACTTAGTTTGGGGGGGAACAGGGGTTGTTTGTTTTTCCATTTTTCCTTAAACAGTTTAAAAATAAAACCGAAAGGCAACATGGAGTAAGGAACACCCTTATGTGTCTGAGATGGCTGCAAGTGTTCTAAATGTTAGTGATGCACCTCGTGCCTCAGCTTTTGTGCAGCATGCCTGTAGTCTTCGTACCAAGAATGATGTAGGTTTATGCCTCAATAGCCAGTGACTTCACACACAAATTAAAACCATATTTAAGGTGGAAAGGCTGGAGGTGAGTGTTTGCTTGTTGTGTAGAAACATAAACTTACTTGTGATCAAGAACACTCTGTGTCAGGATGTTCAGCTAAAAGGACTTCTTTTTTAAGCCTACCAGTAAGGGAAAGAGCAGGTGTGTTTGTGTAATCTGCTTTGATTTGCCCGCTTTCTGGGGGAAAAAAATAAGTATGATTTTCTTCTCTATAACCACTGTTTATCTCAAGATTGGAAGTCTCTTCCTAGAGTTTAGAAGATTGGTTATCCAGGAACCATGTGCACTTCCCTGAGAAGATCAAGTTCCTTTACCTTTTGATGCTTCTGTATTGGTACAGGACAGAAAAGAAAACTTTTGTCCCCAGAAGTTGCATGGTTCCTTGTTAGCTTACTGTCTGGGTTAATACAGAGTTGTTTGTTAATAAAATATTTCTTTGTAATGGTTGAACTCATGTGATATGTACAGCTTATTAGGGGTTCTGTTCTGCTTCAGCTCATTTGTGAGATTCTTGAATATGAACTGGAGATGACTTGGGATTTGCGGAAAGAACTACCTTTGTTCAGGCAGTCCCTTACATTTGGAGAATGTTCCTAAATTTGCTTGTTTTCCAAAGTACTTCTTGCTAGGTACTTCCTGGGTAGTTTCTTGCCATCAGTGTTAAAGACCAAAGTGTATTCAGGTTGAGAACTAACATGACACAGGTGTTTTTTCCTTCTGTAAAGGCTTCTTTATTTATTGATGTCTGAGGTGAGGCTTTTCCCATTGTCAGGAGACATCAAGTGCAGGATGTTAAGCATCCTATCTGCTACTAGCAGAACTTTGTTCTGTGTATTAAATGTTCTGCTAGTCTTTTTTTTCTAACATACTACATGAGCAGCATTCCTAGAGCAATCGAAAGAATTGCAACTTAGATACATTATTTTAGATGTTAGTTCTCTCATTACCCTAAAAAGAAGAGCACTGTTACTGTTACAACATTCCATGCTGTCAATAGTGCTTCTGTGATCGTGTTTTTCTTTTTTCCTTCCCTAAAACAGCCCACTGTTTGTAACATGGAAGATTGGTCGAGATAAACGATTGCGTGGATGCATAGGTACTTTTTCTGCCATGAACCTGCATTCAGGACTCAGGGAGTACACACTTACTAGGTAAGAATTCGTTTTCTGCAGCTTTGACTTATGTATTTAAATACTCTGTTGGGGAGATGATGGGTGTGTTTTTGTTTGTTGGTTGTTTTTTTGGCTGTGTCACTGTACAGATTGATGTAAACTTCTGTCTCCTTTTGATGCTAATTATTGCCTGGTTATTTGACTATTTGGTGTCATGAGGTTATGATTTAGTTTAAAAACTGTAACTTGAGCCTTTTTTTTTTTTTTTTTACTTTATTGGTTTGGAAAACTGTTCTCCAGTAACTTATTGCAACTCACTGCTGTAGTATTTTTCCCCTGTATCCAATCAAATTTTAAGTTTAATAGTTAGTGGTAGAGCAGAAGACCAGAAAGTCAGATTTTAGGATTATCCTATTCACGCTTCTAAAACAGCAGGTATTCTCACCTCTTCTCCATCAGGTGCTTCCAATCAGCATTCCAATTTAATGCTACAAATTTCCATTACATGTTACTCTTCAGATACATCCCAGCCCCTGAGTGGGAAGCTTCTGGATGAGGGAGGTAAGTGATGATAATCCTTCGCTCCCCAGCAGCATAATCCTTCATTTTTTTGATCTACACCTAAATTCATTCACCTTAATATTGTTCCATTTTCTTTGCATAGAGTGAAAACTAATAAGTTGATCACTAGAGCTAGTAGCAAGCTTTCTACTTGTTTTTTTTTCTAAGAGTTTTCTTTGTTTTCTAAAGAATCGATGGAATTTGGTACTCTCAGTTATAGTAGAATGTTCATGGTGCTATAAAGTAGAAACTATATTTACTCACTTGAAGACCTCTGAAACTGTCATCACTTAAAATAATTGGTCCTTCTCAATAGCTTTGGATTGGAGGCTTTCCCCCATTATGAGGACTTCCTCTACTGTTAAAGCATCATGTAAATCTCAGTTTGAAGTAAGATTAGTATGGGGAATGTTCTTATGTGTGCCACTATTCTGTTTCAAGCTGTTCATTTTATGCTTGCTTTTGCTCAGCTTGAAGAAATCAACTGGTGGATTCCTTGTAAACTTCTGAAAGACCTAGTTATCTTTACTGTGTTGGTTTTACTGTGTGGTCTGGAATACTTGTGTGTTCTTTAAAACCTTGGGAGGTAAATTAATCATTGAGAAGAAGCTTATGATCTCAAAGCAATTCTTCTATTGAAGGTTAAATGCCTTAGTCTTAGATATTAGTGAGTCAAAAACAGAAATAACTAACTCAGAAATGACCACTGAAATGTAAAGTTCCTGTTTGAATGTACCCAAACCTGTTATTTTATCTCAATTGTTATTTTAAAAAATAGAAAGATAGGGATACCTGAGAGCAGTTTCCTTCGTGATGTTAGTCTTTCCAGCTACAGAGCTTCCAGCAGAGTATTTGAGGAGTTACAGAAGCAACTTTGACATACCTCAGAACTTTCAGAGCTCCACAAGCCTTCCTAGGAGGTATCAGAAACCAGGAGATGATAACTTGGGCAACAGACTCTTGGAGAAGGTGCAACAATTCCTGAAAGTGAAGAAAAACTTCTTCAGGCAAGGCAGAATTAATCAGCAAAGTAGGTAGTGTGTGAATGGGCCGTCCATTTCAGAAAGTGCAACTTGACCAAAATTTTCAGTTGAGAATGTAGACAGATGCTCTTCTGACTTTATTTTACTTTGATGCTGAAAGACACTCTTCTTCAGTTACTCTAAGGGCATGGCATTGCTAGACAGAACCAAATTGTCTGTCTGTTCATTCTTAACCTTTTTCAGCACTCTGCATGGGATTGTGACCCAATTTTTGGTGAGAAAAATAGTGGAGACCAACAGATGTTCTTACATGTCCTGGTGCTTAGCAATCAAAATATCAACAGTTTCTGTCAGGCAAGATTTTATTACCGATATGTTGAATAGTGTTTAGGATCACAATAAATAAAGTTTTCCTTAATTCTAGTAGTGATCTCTAATTGTATATACACTACACTCTGTATATGCTATACATCTCTACCTGCACACAGTGTAGCTTCTGTCAATAACGTAATGACAGTTCTCCTGAAGTGAACAGTTTCCTCCTGGAGGTGGAGATGCACGCAGATTTAGAAAACATTTTTTTGGTTTGTGTACAAAAATGCTGATGATATGTAACCAAAATGCTGATGATACGTAACCAAGCGAGTCTCTCTTCCCCGCTTTGAGCTCTGTTGACTGTGGCAATGGTATTGCCAGTACATTCTAAACAGGAAATTTATGTAGAGTGATTTGTCATTAATTGGATGCATCTTGCTAAGTTATGAGGAGAGATGAGAATACCAATGGTTTAAAAGTGCTAATACTGTATTCCTAGTAAAATCTTAGAGATCAATTTTCTCTGCATATCAGTGCTGCAAGGGAAGAAATTTTATTATTAAAATCCTTTGCAGAAATTTGTGAAGACTCTGTTTTAGTCACTTTAAAATAAGGTTACTAAGATATCAGTTGGATAAATATCTATCATTTTTCAAAACATTTTACTGCATTGAATAGTTAAATTAGGATATAAGAAGTTCATCATGGGCAAAATAGTCCTTTAGACTGAATGTGTGAATATCCCACCTGAATGCATAAAAGTAAACCAATCCAGATTATGAAAAATACCTTGTGTTTTACAGCTCCTTGAAGAAAATACACTGAGCATGGAAGCAGGTTACCACAGAATTTCCTCACAGGTTGATAAATCATTTTTTCATGTATTTTGTTCAGCAGTAAGATTTAGGTTTTAGCATTAAAGTTTTAAATTCCTGCTCTCTTACACCTTGTGCATTGAACAAAATGGTTTCATTTACCCTATACTTTTTAGTTTTGTTTTTCCTGCCACTTCCATATAATTTGCAGTTACACTTTACACTTAGTAGATCTAACAAGTGTAGTTGTAGCTGCTTTTGTTTATCCTATCAAGGCTAGAATATGTACGTATATATGTGGGGGAAAATACTAGAGAACATGGGGATAAAGAGAAACAGGTTATATAAATCTCCTGTCATAGAAAGGAGCAGTGAAAAGACTGGAGAGCTGCAAGCCTTGACTGGATTAGCATAATGGTAGAAACCTGGATTTAAATTTTAAAATAACATGTAACCTACCTTTATTAACTAGCATAGACCTGTGCTTACTGACTGTATGGTGTCATCAGTCTTTTTGCTGTGCGTTCTACTTAATGTTCAATGTGACAACTGAGTGCCCTCATACTTTCAGCCTTCCTTCCATAGACGTGGCTGGTAAAGAAACAAAAACAAAGAGGGAAGCTTGGGATGAGAAGCATAAGACTGAAGGAAATGAAACTTACAACCCAGCTTTCTCATAATTGAATTTGGATATAAATTCTAGATGTGGCTTTTGGCTCCCAGCAACACCATCTACTGTGTTGTGTCTGTCAGCAATTTCAGGAGTCTCAATTGGTGTTGCCAAATTACCTGCCTTCCCTCTATGAGAAATGTTGGTCTCTTTCTCCTTCTGAACACAGGAAAGCTAAATAATCACCTGCAAGACTACAGTATGGCAATCTCATTTAAGAGGTAAAATAGAAAACAAAATTGATTGTGTTAAAATAGATGTTGGCCTTATTTAGTTAAGATTAGAGGCAAGTATTTGCACAGGCAGGGTAGCTCCCCTCTCTGTTCAGCTGAGCTTACCATTCTGTTTAATCTGTTTGTTTTGACTAATCATAGTCTCTTTCAATCTGCCCTGTATCTGCCCGCACAACCCAATGCTCACTTCACAAAGGCTCTGCTATCAGGCAGCGTTGCTATGGCTGTAGATAGACATTGCTGCTGACCCAGGGCAAAGCACACCTGTGTACCTGTCTGTCGTTTTGGGCTTGGGAAGTGGAGAAGGTGCAGGTGTGTTGTGTATGTGTTTGATGCTTCTGCTGTGACCTTTACTGTTCACAGAAGTCAGACTGAATTAATTCCTGCCAGTAGCATTTCGTGTAATGTTTCAGAGCACAGTGTTGTTTCTGGGCTGCCTGCATAATACTTCTCAGGCTGTCTTACCGTGTGGCTTTGAGTATACTACTTCTCAAAGTCAGCTCTTTTATTATACTACTACTCTGTGTTTGTAAGCCACCAGTGAGAAGTGCCTGGTAATTGTGAGGTGAAGCTTACGCTTTCAGAGTTAAACTGTGGAGCAGCGTATAGTCTTCTCAGCCTGAACTCAGCAGCCTTTTGCTATTCTGGTATGTTCAACATTACCTGCAAAGCCAGGAAGCATCATACTGCTTCTGTTGCTTCCTTTTCACTTGTTTCTGTGAAAAGCAGGTGTGCAACAGGGAAGTCAGATGGCAGTGATACTGGAATTTCTAGCATTTGTTGGTTGCCTCTGAGTTTCCAAGGACATCTTAATGAGACAGAGGGTTCAGACTGTGCTGCTGCTATAGATGACCAGCAACAGATGGAGAACCTCAAGGTGAGAAAACATTCTTAAGGAGAGCTGTGGTAACATAGTTCTGTGTTTAGTTGAGTGGATAGACAACCAGTGCAGTACTCCATTATGTCTTTTAGGAGCCAGTAGCAATATACATCTGGAACTTGTAACTCTTAACTGCCACCAACCCTTCAAGATGCTATTTAGTTAAGTTTTCTGTGGGGTATGACCTATAAAATTCACTCAGCTTTACTGAAAATGCAAAAGTGCTGTATGTGCTGTCAAATCCATTTGAAACAGTAAGGCAGCAGGAAGCTGGGACTCTTCAGGTGATTGTGTAAGATGTCTCTCACTTGTGCCATCGTATCCCTCACTGAGTGAGTCTGTGCAAGTCTGCAGTTAGGAGTGATTTCAGAGCATCTGATGTTCCAGGGGAGGTAGGAAGTGAAACACGAAACTGACACTTAAAACTTGGGGTAGCTGATCATTTTTCCCTTAGTCCAGGGTCAGGTGTTTGACTGTAATGAAAGTTCAAGGATACCGAACAAGTTTCAGGACTGCTCCTCTGCTAATCTGCACTGTGAACTTCACTGAAAGTTTGGTAATTGAGGATATTGCCATGACACAGGCATCTTCCAGGGGGCAACATAAGGTAGAGACTACTCTTCGTGTAGTTAGAAAAGCGAAGGAGTAATTTAAGCTTGAGGATTTCTCATCACGTTGTAGCAATCTCCAGTCCCTAAAAGTCCTCAGTGGAAGAGAGGTGTCTGAGCCAAAGCATTGTTTGAAAGAGACTTAGAAATACGTAGGCTCTGTAACCATGTAATGTTACTGCTCCGAAGGAAAGGAGGACTATCTGCTTCAGAGAGGCTGGCTTACACCTGTGGAAACGGCAGGCCAAATCAGGGCAATACGTGAACTGTTTTTTTTACTAGATTGGTTTTGCAACCATCTGCCATCATGACTCAGAGATAAAGTGCGAGGCCAAGAGGTATGGCATCTTTAAAACATTATATATGGCCACAGGATTTGTGAACAGATTCAACTGCCAATAGTTGAGATTATCCTGCTTTTTAGGTATTATTTACTCTTGGGTAGATTTTAGGTCTGCTGTTTCTATCTACTGGTCTGCAGTGTGCTTTATTTACCTTTGTGTATAAATGATTTGCGAAGGTAGCTGTAATTTTCTTTCCCTTACAAGCTTAAATGAGTTTTGCTTTATGGTCCCCTGTGGTTGTCAAAACTAGGCCGTGTGCTGTTTCTTCCCTCTTTCCCCACGTACACAAAATAAAATACAGGAAATGGGAGAGAAATTATATTACAAATGAGTGCATTCCAATTAAAAGCAGTAATGAGAGGAGAAGTATTGAAAGTATTTTTTGTCAACAATAGTTGAACATTATTTTTCTTAGAAAATGGACCCCTTAAGTTTCTGAAACTGGTGACTTATGAACAATTTACTCAGGTTGTTCTAGTGTAAGTGAGGTAGGATGTATACAGAGATAATATCTTTTATTTGGCTGATGCAGTTGCAAAAATTAGATAAGCTTTCAATTCACATGTCTTTCTGTAAGTAAGCTGTTACAAAATCCTTCTTAGTAATTAACAAACTTTTTCTTAGAAGGGAAGTTAATTCAGTAGAAGCCTCTTCAGGTTTTCTTTATTATATTTTTACTTTCCCTTTAAATTACATTTGTGTTCCCTTCTGATTATCTTTGAAGTTAAAACTTTGCATTTGAAATGCTAATATAGGAGTATAGGGCTACCAGAGGTGGTCTGGACATTCACAGTGTTAGTGAAGGTAAGGTGCACTGTGTTAACATTCATATTTTTTCAATATATTTATAGAAATTACAGCTGATTTAATAGAATTGTCTTAAATTCTTAAGTTGGAACCAGACCAAAGTGTGTTAAGAGTGTTCAGCAGTAAAGCTTACTTCGTGAATTACTACTTTGTACATTTAGTACAGTGGGATTGATCTCCAAAGGTATTACTAATAGTCTTAGACTATTATTATCCAAAATCTTACTAAAGTGCCTAGTTTTAATATGATCTGTTGCTTCTCATAATGTGTTAAATGAAAAGGTGATGTATTGACACCTCAATTTTTAAATGATAACTGATTAACCCTACTGAAATTGAGCAGCATTGTAATAAAATATTATACAGAATCAAGTTTGCCTGTCATAAGTGTAGACATTAGGTTCTGCTGAAACCTGGAGCTGATGATATTTCTAAATCTCATTTTAGACAATAAAAACTTGTTTTGAACTATTGTAGCCATGAATTTTGCAAATACCACTTTAGTTTGGGTAAATCTTCGGACGTGTCATAGTGGAGTATAATTGTTTAATAATAAAATGGATTATTTTGTAAACTCACAGTACCAGAAACTCTAAGTGAAGTATACAAATCTGAATTTATTGAGCCAGGCTTAGTTATTCTGTGTGAGTCAATTCAGTAAGTAGGTCTGTAATGATTTTGTGCATACAGTGCCAGGTCGTTATTTCAGGGAACTGTTGCTTATCAGAACTGTCTCCTGCCTTTTCTCAAAATGACAAAGCTAAATTGTATACTGGCTCTAGGAAGTCGGGGAAAAATCCCTTTTGCTTTAATGATGGGTTAAATGTTTCTCCTTATTTCATTATGAAATGAAAATGAAATAATGTTACTGCACAGATAGAAGAAGCATGCTTTAGTAAATATGTTTCTTGTATGTTTGCATGTGTGGGGATATAACTGCCTTTTTTTTTCCTTTATTAAAGGGGGAGGTGGGGTGGAACAATGACAACACTCACAGTATCAGTTTGGTAATTACTGGTCTATTATTTCTGAGAAAACCTTGCTAGACCTGTGTACTTAATGGTATGTGATAGGCTGTTTCCTTAGTAACACTTCCTGAAAGAAAGCAAGGCAAAGACTGTAAATGGGAGGACAGGAAAGGAAGAGTGTGTAAAGATGCCCTATCAAAGCTTTTTAAATAAAAGGAGAGTTATCAAATATTGGCAACAGTTTTGCTGGGAAAACTGAATTAGAGAATATGAATTCTTGGGTCAGGGAGGTGTTATGCATTTGGTGGAACAAATTTATTCTGTGAGGTGACTGTTATGAAAGGTAATTGGGGATCTAGGAAAAATGGAATTCTGGAATTAAAAATCATCAGTACAGAGTCGCTGAGTAAGGTTGGGAGGCATTCTGCTGAGGCTGTCCTAATTGCCAGGTCTCAACCTTAGAATTTGGTGCAACTAAGAAAACTCTCTGCAAGTAAAATACTTATTTCCTCATCATATTGAAGGGGAAAAAAAAAAACAAAACAACTGCAGGCAAAGAGAACGTGCATTAAAAGCCAAGAATTCCAGGCATATGATTCTTACAAAATGCATGCTTTGGAAAAGCCAAATTGACTTGCACTGGTTGACATAATTTGTAGTATCCTGAAAAAATCTGATATTCCTGAAATTTGACTGAATGTCGATGAGTAACTGGGGATATCCCCCGATTACTCAGACTTTCCAGATGGGTTTCAGGGAGGAGCCATGTCATTTGTGACTGGGCTTTCCCACGACGCTCTTGTTTTTCTTGTACTTCCCACACAGTCTCCTTTTTTTATGTGAACAAATGGTATACTCCCCAGGAGTTCAAAGGCACTGCTCTGGGTGGGTTGGCACACGAGTTAGGTTGAATGTCAGGTTTTTATTTGACTTTATTACTTGACATAAATAATTGGGAAGGAGGGTGGGGTTAGGGAAACGGGCAACTCTGGTTTTCTTAGCGAAGCTTTAAAATTCATTGCCAGAACTCATACTCTTTCATTAGTGATACGGATAGCCATTGGTATTCAAGGGGGTTTTTTTGGTTAACTTTTTTGTCTTGTTGTATGACAACTCTCAGAGGGAATGTTTTTCAAACTGTTTCCTAAAATATCTGCTAGAACGAAAATTGTTTTCGGTTGAGAGTTTCAGTGACTTCTTAGTTTCTTAAGCACTACAGAGAGGTGTCAGATTAAGAGCCAGTGCTGAGCTGCACCAGGTAAAATCGTGTTGACACAGGAGAGAAGCGTAGATGGAATGTGTCTCACAGCAGTTGTGTTTTAAAGGAAGATTTTGCATATATGGAAACTTGTAGCTAGGGCAGAATAGGAGTTGGCATAAAGTTACCTGCTTCTGGGCAAGCTTCTCTCTCTGGCTGTTCTCAGCTCAGCAGGAAATGTTTATTTTCAATACTGAGTAAGGGACATTTCCTGCAGCTTTATTACTAAGGGGGGGAAAAGCCCCAAACCAAACAACAAAAAAAAAAAAGCCCTTCCCAGCACTCATACGGGGCAGTGCTACATGTGAGAGGGATATTCACATAGATTGTGCCTCACTACCTATGCTGCTGGAAACTGAGGTGCAGCAGTGGTGCATTTCATACCTGAGATAGTGGAAATAAATGTAGTTCATTCTGTTCAAGAAGCTGCATTATGTGAAATCTGCTGTTTTAGTAGATGTTATCAGGGATTAAATGAGGCTAAAGGAAAAAGAAATGTCTCATACACGTACAAGCTGTTAAAATCTTTAAACTCTCTAGCTTTGTGTGGGAAGGACTGTGGGAAAGGAGTCTCGATTAAAGTTCTCAGTCTGTCAACACCTCCTCCATTTAGGAGTTTTCTGATGCTTCCTTTTGAGACCGTATAGCGAAGCCACAGCACGAACTGGGTGTGGGAGACTAGGCTCCAAAAGCCCTCATTATCTCTGTGCACTTTAACACAAAAATGTTGAAGCTCTTAAAATGTAACTTGCTATTTTCATAGTCCAGAGTAATGAGAATTAAAATGCACTTGTCAGCTGTAGCAGGATTTTATGGTGTTTTCAGTCAGTGCCAACAGATACTTGTTTCTAAAACTCATTCCAGTTGACACCAGGAACAGGGAAGCTATACCTCGTGTACTGTACGGAGCTGTACAGCTGAGAAGGTAGAAAAGCGTTTGGAAGAAGTAGCCCATCTGCCTCTGGTTGGACATCAGCAGCCATGTACAATGCTGAAGAATGTCTGAAGACTCATAAGCCTCGTAGCACCTCTGACTGGGGTTCTCCAGAAGTCTCGTAACCCTCAGCAGCCCATACTTTCTGCTTCTATCACTTACATATTTGTGGCAATGTAATCTCTTAAGAATAGGGGTAGCCTGGCTTGACTTTCATAATTGACAAGTGGCTGAAGTTTTACTATTCTTTTGATGCATTAAAATAGGAGGGAATATGTATGTACCTGAGAAGAACAGGTTTTTTCCTGACCTAATTTTAAAATAAAATACTAGGGACAAGAAGAGCTGAGGTTAGTCTCCTCTCTTTGAACTCTTGATGCCATTTTCAACTGTACTCTGTAAAAGTGAGAGATAGCAACCTGTACACCCTTTTATATATAAAGCACTCCATCACAGATTTCTGCTTTTGTGTGAATTTTCAAAACTTTTTTAAAATGTGTTTTATACTGTTTATAGTGTATAGAGTATATACACTATATAGTATTTATATAGGGAGAGTATATATATATACTCTCTCTATATATGTATGTATAGAGAGACTATACAGTGTATATAGTGTATAGAGTGTTTATAGATAACCACTGACAGTAGCTTTTTGACCATAGTGGAAAATGGGTTTTTTGACCTTTGGTACCAATTTGCTGTCTGCAAGATCTCTTAGCTTACACTTAGGTTTGTTGTTCCACTGCAGTTACAGTATTTTTTTCTTACTGCATATTACTTGTAATAAAGGGCCAATAATCATGCAAGCAGTCTCTCCATCTGCACAAGCACATATATAAATAACTCCCACGATAACTTAGGGAACTTATGCAGATGTTAAGGAGTGCTCTGATGAGCCTGAGCACAGCTCTTGGGGAATTCCCCATCTGTCATAAGTTGTAAGCCCAGCCTCACTGAAATAGGCCTTTGTGCAAATGGCAATTACTAGAGTGTCCTGTAAGCCATTTTTTCAAAAGAAGTTGCTGGAAACTTTTATCACCAAGAAAGTGTGATTTTTGTTATAGTAAACAGTGTTGTGCCTTTTTATTTTTTAATGAGTTTTGAGTTGAGTAGATTTCACGTGGTTTGGATGGGGGAAGGGAAGAAAAGCTCTTGGTTTTCAGAGCAGTACAACTTTTTGCTGCTTCCAGCTCAAGTAATTCTAATGGCTTACGCTTCTGTAATACCATGAACTGTTACAAGCTGTCTGCAACACACAGTTCATTTGGATGTTTAGATACCAGCCTAACTGCTAGTAGCTGTTCTGGTATTTCATTCCATAGCAAAAGCCAGGTTAGACATACATTCACAAGGGTACATTCAAATGGCAAGCGTCAGCTCAGGAGGCTTGTCTTTTTTGTAAGGAAAAGTTGCTGAAATTAATGATTTATAATGAGAATATATGTAGTGTTTGGTGAAAAAATCAGCAATTCCTTTTCTTCAAACATTGGTTTATATTCTGCTCAAAGTTTCAGTATAAAGCCAAGAAACATTTAAAGCCAAAATGGATTGACTCAACTGTACACATGTTGGGAGAGGCTTGAGTGACTGCATTTGAGAAGGAGACAAAAAAGCAGCCACATCTATACATAGGTATTTTTAACAGCTTTGATTCTTATGGAAGACAATGGAAGAGCTTTTTCTGTTACTTCTAGACTGTTTTTTTCTAGATGTTAATACCCCACAGGTATACAGATAGCATGTTGGTTCTGCCATGAAGAGAGAGTGTTTATGAATGTGCAGAAGGGAGAGGGAAAATGTGATTTTAAAATAACCGGAAGGTCACTGCAGCCTCAGCCCTCTGACGGTATCTCTGCTTTTCAGCAGAATTATTTTTATGTGTTCTGTCAAGGAATCGTTTTGTTTCTGTTCCCAGAAGCTTCTACACAGTTTGCAAGCTAGTTAGATGGCCCTTTCTCATCTCTGCTGAGGATGCATTCTGCAGTTTGCTCACTTAGCTAGAGAGGCTTTATTTCCTTTGACCTAGACTGCTAATCCCTCACTGCAAAGTGCGGCAGCTGTGCTTTGTCTGTGGAGGTCTCTGCACCACATGCAGCCTCATTTGTTTGAGCAACCCCCTCTTTGTTTTCAGCTCTTTCAGTTACTAAAAGGGTGACTTTGTTTTCTTGCTCCGTGAACTTGATAGGTTTTTTTTTTTTTTTTTTGAAGCCTACAATACATAAGTATTTTCAGAAATGCTGGTTTACAAGAGCTGTTATGTACGGTTTCACAAAACTGTTTGAGTCAAGTATTCCTGCCATTCAGGAGGTGAACCGTTTGTGAGCTGCGTTCTATCAAAGGTGATGAAACCTAGTTCCATTTAAACATCAAACACTTCAGATATGTTGAATTGTGGCTCTGATGGATGTAATTAAAAATAAACCAGTTTTGTGCCCATGTTGTATCCTCATTCAACACTGGATGATCAAACTTCAGTTGCTCTTGGGATAATTTGCTCCGTTAAACATTTCTAAATATCTATATAGCAATCTAAGATGTTCAAGTAGTTTAAAGCTAAGTTAACTTGAGAACTAAACAGAATTATTTGCTCTTTTAGGCTTTTACTGTGGTGAATGGCAGAACTCCCATTGCCTTCAAAGGGAAAAGAATTTGGCTTGTTCATTTAAGAGGACATTTTGTGAACTATTTAATTAGCAAGCACAAATTTGACATTTCAATTAATTTCATAGTCAAATATATTCACGTTTATACTTTGAGTTCTAATGATCTTTTATTCTTTAGCTGAACAGAATTTTCAAATGCGTGTAATGCTGCCAAGTTAAATGCGTTCCTTCACCGCTTTAGTTACCATTTGTGAGGCTGCAGACAGATGGAGTCCAGCCTAACCTGAACCTTTTGTCTCTTCTTTGTTTCTGAACTTTCCATTGCATTCTAGCATTTTTTTCTACTCAAAATCTGGTTGTGAGTGGAAAACACATGGAGAACAACAGCTGGCTGACTTGGAATTGAACGTAATGTTTAGCTGAGCTTGCAAAGACTCTGTTGCTTGGATATCTTGACCTTGGATGTAGTGATCTGTGATTGCCCCATCCAGTTACTTCTATAAGCTGAATGTGTTGGCATTGAGGGTACCTCCTGAAGTCAAAAGAACTGTGGCAGAAAACGAGAGGTAGTACAGGGATGAAATAGTGAACTGGATGTCGTGAAAGACAGAAGTGGTGGATCTCCTAAAAGGGGAAAGAGAAGGTGGCATACCAACAGCTTCCATGTGTGGTAGGAGAAGGGAAAGAAACATGCTGACATCAAAGGCTCCAGATGTGTAGAGTGGGTGTATGTATCTAAAGCTTACTCCGTTTTTGAGTCGGTGTGTAGCTGTATTGAGCAATCATAACTTAGTCTGCAAGACGCTGAGAAACAAATGTTGACAACCTTTGTTTGTTGCCTTTAATAACAAAGTAAGTTTTGTTCTAATGCAACAATTCTCACGCAGGAGTGTCTAGAAATCAAAATGCTTTCTTCTGTGCCTACGCGTTCCTGTGAAATAAGGAGTGGCTCTTTCTTTCCTTGATGTTTTATTACACATGGTGCACCACAAGGGATCCATCTTGCGCCTGTCTTTTTTTACTGTATTTATAAAAACACTGAGAATTAGATGCCACGAGCTCGTACATTAACCTTTACACAGAACAGCACTCACATTTGCATCTCTTTGTTGGTGCAGTGTGTACTCACAGTATGTGCAAGAGATTGCACTTGGGTTAGAGCAGGCAGAAAAGTACAACAAAAATGCAGCTGGTTTAAACATAATCCAGGCTGTGTAGAGAGGTATTGATGAACAGCGTATCTTAGGGAATGTGCCAGGGTGCTGTTCAGCTCTCTGTGTTATGAGTGGTCGTATTCCTGTCTCTAAGATTGTGTGGACCCTCAGTAAGCAGACTAGATTCATCTGTGTCTTCATAGTTTTGACTGTTTTATTATCTTCACTTTTTTTTTCTGCGAAATGTTTAGAGTGAAACCTCATGTGAATATGATGTTTTTCCTTCTCAATTCAACTACTACATATTCTAACGTGCTTTTTGCTTTCCTTATTCTTAACCTGATTACAGATAATTTTCTGATAACTGTAGTTTCAAACTATTGACCATAGAACATAGTTTCTGTATTTGTAATAAGCAGGATCAAAATTGAGACTGTTAAGTTCCATGTACAACATCAACTGAATTGAATCATATAGGCAGCTTTAAATAAAAAAGCAGCTAAAAGTGTAGTCTGTAGTATTTCCAGTGGCAACAGCTGTATTGAGAATATTGAGTACTCTTTTGTTCCAGGCTTTCAAGTGTATGATAAGAATAAACTTTTTTTTAAGCAAGTCACAGGAAATTGAACATTCAAATGATATTCCACATGTTTAGGTATTATAGCATTTCTGAGTTTAGGAACATATATTTTTTCCATATCTTCTGAAGAGGAAGCTTTTGACAACACATAAAGAACTACAAATGTTCCTGTTAATTTCTACTTTCTTAAAATTATGACTTGGGCACTTCTGTAGAGGTGAGCACTGAGCGCTGTTCCATGAGTTGATGACATGCAGGTTGAGCTTAGCAGTAAAGTGGCCCAAAAGATTTTGACTTCAGTATCTGCTTTGGGGTGAAGAGGTCAGTATTGAAAAACCTGTTGAAGATGTAAAGAATTGCAAGTGTAACTTAAGGATTTGAGTGGTCACTGTTACTGGAGCTTAAGAGTTCTATATCTAATTGAAGAGTTCACTCTTGTTAATTATCTAAACTTTGCCATCTGCTGGAGAGCCCGTAAGTGACACTGCAATTTAGTCCAGTTGGAACTCAGTTTTGGCTCGTCTTTTATTTCATGTGTTCACCAAACAAAAGCCTGCACACCAGACCCTGGTCAGTTTTGCTGTGCAATTTTTTAATGAGCATCTGGAGCGACAATGGTAAGCTTACTGTGTTATGTTGTGGGATTATTCTAAGTGCTGTGGATTTGCTTTTGATGTGTATCAAAACAAGACGTCTCCGTAGCAAGTGACACCTTTCAGCTTCCTCAGTGTTGGCGTAGGTATGACACACAGTGTCATGCCTTTCTAAATTGCATGGTCCTCATTTATCCCAGCATGATAAAGATGGTGGGAGGGGTGAAGGAGAATAAGGGAGAAGTCAGAAAAGAAGCTGCCTTCTTATGAAGAAACTATGTATGCAGCTGCTTTACCTTGTGTGCGACTACAGCCAGAAAATGCTGTCAATTGCAAAACAATTCAGAATACGAGCAACTGTTTTGTAGCTCACTCTGTTCAGTTCTAGAAGTATGGAGTGCATTTGACATAGCAGTTCTAGCTTCTCTTGCTGGACTTAGGCAAATGCAAAATAATTGCTCGCTTCGTGTTGTCATTTACTACAAAGTGTACTTTTCTGCAACTTGCCTCTGGTATGTGGAGAGCTGGAATTTAGTATTTCATTTGTGAATGTGTACTTGCAACCTGCTAGTGAAGCTCTGCATCTTTTAAGTTAGGTTAATTTAAGGAAAACGTAGATTTTCAGTGTAATAGGCTGTTTTACAGTAATGCAGAATGACTCCCCCACTCTCTGTGGGATTAAAGCAGTATGAGAAAAATGCAGAGTTCTAACATCTTTGCTCTTTCTTCACGTACAGGGAGAAAATTAATTCCTTTAGAACCACAAAAGCAGTGTAGAGATCTTTGGCTTCAGGAGAAAATAAGAATGTTGAAGCCATAGAAACTTGACTTACAAATGTAATTGGGAAACTGCAGTGTTACTGGTTGGGAGATCCTGCACAGAGAGTGGCAGTCAGTGGCTCAGTGTTTGGATAGAGAGATCAGTGATGGCTGGTGTCCCTCTGAGGTTGCTGATGTTAATGATACTGAAGAGTATCAGTCCCAGTGGGATCAAGTGCATTGTTAGCAAGTTTGTGGATGGCACCTTGCTGAGTGGTGCAGTTGGCACATGTAGGGGATGGGCTGCCATCCAGGCAGTCTGAGCAGTGGGCCCAGGAGAACCTCATGAGGTTCAGCAAATCCAAGTGTGAGGTCTGCACCTGGGTTGTGGCAACCCCTCCTGTCAGTACAAGCTGGGGGACGTAAGGATAGAGCACAGCCTTGCCAAAAAGGACCTGGGGGTACTGGTGGATGGCAGGCTGGACAGCGTGAACCATCAGTGTGCTCTCAGACCAGAGAGCCAACCATACCCTCGAGATATCCTGTGTCTGTTGTTCTGTACATTGACACTGTGCATGTACCATGAGTCGAGATAGCCAGAATTAGAAATCAAGATTAAAATGAAGATGTGCCTGGGAATCATAGGTATCCTTAGAAATATTCTGTAAATAAGGTCTTGGTGGTTTCAGCAGTTGGCAGGAAGTGAACTGCAGCACTTGTTAAGGGAAAAAACAAGATTCTCAAAGTGTTATCAGCTACACCACAACGGTTTGCTTTTTAGTTGTGGGTGGGTGGCACAACACACGTGTGTGTGCGTAAGGATATGCAGATGACACGAAACATAGCTGGCAGCTGGTATGCCAGAAGGTCATGCAGCCATCCAGAGGGAACTCAACAGGCTGGAGAAAAGGACTCTTGTAGTTCAATAAGTGCAGAGTCCTGCCCCTCGGGAGGAACAGTCCAGGCACCAGGATGTGCTGGGGGCACCCAGCTGGGAAGCAGCCTGGCAGGAAAGGATATGGGTGCACACCAAGTCAAACAAGAGCCAGCAATGTCTCCTTGCTGCAAAGAAGTCCAATGGTATTCTTGGATGCATTAGGCAAAGTACTGCCAACATGAGGATGAAGGTGATCCTTCTCTCCGCTTAGCACTG
>JAOWBP010004006.1:12643538-12692182 GCA_028571105.1 Tragopan temminckii
GGCCCTCTTGGCCACAAGGGCACACTGCTGGCTCATGGCCAACCTGTCGTCCACCAGGACACCCAGGTCCCTCTCCAGCAGCTCATCCCCTAACCGAAATAATTGCATATTGTGACACGGAAGCTGCTAAGACTGTCAGGATAGCTGATTTTGGTGACTTCCATAAGTGCTCTTCAGTTTCATCTTTATTGAAGTTACTCAAGAAAAAAAAATAAAAATCTCAACTAACGTCCAGTAACTGAAACTATGAATATCGCATTTTTTTCTGAAATCCTGTCGCTAAATGTCTCTCATTGCTGTTATCTAAAATCCAGTGAGCTTGCCACCTGTTCATTTCAGGATGTTTTAACTGAAGAGGCCCTTTGGGCTCAGTTGATCAACACAGGACCATTTATTTGTAAAATGCATTTTCTGAGTTATGCTAAGCATATTCCTCTTGATGAATGAAGAATAACAGAACAACACTTGCTGAAATGAATGAAAAGGGTTTTCACCAGGTAGTTTATGAAATCATTTGCCTGCAATGTAGAAGTAGTGCCAACATACTGTGTGCTGGGAGAGTGCAGTAGTTCATAAAATATGGTCTTGAACCTATTGTTCATCACTGTGGTGACTGTATTCAGGAAACTGCTGTTTACCTTAGGTGCCAAAAGTTATAGTTTGTTTTATTTTGTGCTCTGTATAGGAAACTGGATTAATTAAGAAGAAATGATCAGTACTAGAGCGGACACAAAAACTAATGGATTTGTTTTCATTCATTAGCCTAAGTTTATCCATTCTGTTTTGATTAAACTGGGAGTGGTATCTCTACACTGTAGATGGAGCAGATTGTGAAAGCGATGCTGTCACAGAAAGATTTTTAGGAGTCAGAGAACTTGGATTCTGTTCCTGGTTCTGTCTCTGATTCACTGCGTAAGCGTCCTAAATGGCGTGAGTCACTCCATGTCTCTGCCTCATTTTCACTTCCTATAACAGCAGCCTATTGCTTACATCATGCCCAATATTTGACTGTTTCTTTTGCATCTTCTCTGTTATGTTAAAGCTCCCAAAGTAATTTCCAATATTTACACAACTGTATCCAGTTTTTCCTAACCTCTACCCAGTTTGGGTCTTCCCACAGAAATAATTTAGTGAGAAATTTAATTATTACGATGATTATATAATAATAAAATAGTAAGTATTTAATTCGTTTAACGCCTTCATTTGTCCACACATAAATCCCTCTCCACTTTTTGCAATGTCCACGTGCTAGGAAACTTTACAGAAGCTTTACATTTAATCATGATGATTTTCGTGCACCTCTGAACTGATTCATTTCTGTTTGATTTCTCCCATTTCTATCCAGCCATCTGGCTGCCACATCACATTAAGAACCAGAGGTTCTTGAAGATTGAGGTTGATTATTGTATCTCCTTTAGCATTTTTGTACTCTACAAAGATTACAGCTGGAGAGAATTCACAGTTGTGAATTGTGCTCACCTGCTCATACTGTTGCTTTAGTAAAGTACCGTGAGAATATCTGAAACAAGGTGTAGACCTAAGGAGGAATATAAGCTTTAATTATATTGTCACTAAATTTCATGCTGCTAGTTGTAACTCAAAATAGCTTAAACTATTTCTTTATCTTCACATCTTTTCTGTGTCTTTAAAGAGTTCGCAAACCTTTTTTTATATTCCTAAGTACAAAGAGGAGCGGAGCATGAAACATGAATTTAGTGAAAACATATTTCTGGAGAGCTTCTGGGCAAATGAGCTTTGTTTAAGCAGGAGCTGTGATGTGCATTGCATGGCTCAGCCCAAGAAAAAGTGGTTGTTGAGAGTACTTTGTGTTTTCTTGGCTGGCATTAGGTCTGTCTTAGTAGGACACCCAAGACTTCATAAATCAAGTATATTTAATGAGAAATGCTGTGTGTGCATGCATGTTGTGTCTAAAAATAGTGTTCTTTGAACAGGATTCAATTTTGACTTTGCCTGCTATGCTTTTAACATGAAGCAGAACCCCATGTGGAAAAACTAATGTCATTTTATTGGCCAGCTAAAATTCCCCATGCTTGGCACTGCTTCTTTTCAACTCCTCACGACCAAGTACTTCTAGTTAGTCAGCAGCAGGATATGTAAATTCATCCTGGGCATTAGGAAATAAAGAGCAGATGCTGTAGAAAATGGTTTTTTTAGTAGTGTTTTTTTTTTTTACCTTTAAAGCTGCTTTTTTTCTTTTAAGTTGAACTCTGCTTAGTTTTTCCAACTTACTTTACTAATTATTTCCACTTACCTCTCCTTCATTCTAAGCTTAAAAGAAAAAAATGTGGAGTTTATTTTTTAAACCTGATACCTGATATTACCTGTCTTTGCTCCAATGGAATCCTTTTGTGTTTCTAACAGAAGAATAGCGGAAGAATTTGGCATTGAATAAGATAGTAAAGTCATGATCTAGTAACACTTTTGTCAAGTGAATGCAATGAAGTCTCTTCTGCTAATGAAGAATGCCTACACACAGTTATGTAGACACTTCATTCTGAGCAGCTCAGACCAGCAATGAGTTTAAGGAAAGTGTGCACATGTTTTCTTGTCTCTCTGCTGTGCTTGCTTTAAATTGGTCACCATGAATCTTGCTAACAGTAAAAGTGAGGTCAAAGTCTGAATTTACATATGTACATCTTTGTAGAGTGTATGAAGTGTATAATAAGTGCCAAACTGTTGTCTCTAGAAACTGAAATTCTTTTTCCACAGAACAGGAGCTACAAAAGTTAAAGCTCGTGCAAACTTTCTTATGCTGGGTAAGTGCTGAGATCTGCTGGCGTTTCTGACCGTCTGTTAACCATCGCACAAAGCTAAGCTCTCAGTGTGGACAGCTGCCCGTGAGCAAGTCTACTGGATGCCATCCCTTTGTTGTGCTGAAGTCATCACAGTAGTCGGTAGATGGTGACTTACTAAATAACCCTGAGATAAATTCTAGACTTATTCTGAATAATTGCAGTCTTGAGGATTAGGGATGAATTCGGAAGTGAAACATGTCTAACAATGTCTATGTTTCCTGCTAACCAAATGTTCAGTTTTAAGCTGGTTTTCCTAAATCTGTCACCGGATGTAATTTGACTCCGCTGCTCTCATACATTCAGCATAGGCAGACAGAATATTATCTATGTAGGCAACCAGTATAAATAAATGCATGCTCCTTGTCCTCTCCCTTCAGTTTGTTCTGTGGGTTGTTTGTGAGCACAAATTTCTCCAGCTAAATTTTGGATTTACTTACGGGGACAAAGCTGTTCTGAATCACAGAAACAAAACCGTAACGTGGGATCTGGAGATGGAGAAAGGAGGAGCATAATATTCTATAGCGAGCAGTTGTGGTGGCATCAGAAACGTGAGTTCCAGTCTCTGATGGGTTTGTTCTGCAGATTGCTCACTTGTTTTTAGCAGCGGCAGTGCTAACACTGGACATGTGCAAAGATGTCTGTAGTGCTGTAGGCATTAGGGAACAAGTTCCCAGCAGCGTGTACAGACCAAAAAAGCACCTAGCACTTCTGAGGGGACTGTCTCAGGTCTGGCTAAAATGGCAATATCATGTGATAAGCAGTGCTGTAGGTATTGTGAGGTAGTTGTGTGAAAGCAAGGCCTTGTGCCAGTTTCAAATTAGCAAATAATGGAATTAGCCAGTCAAGCTTACTAATAGCGTGTGTACTCTGTACTGTGCTGCTCTGCTTTCACTAAAGTTCACTACTTTGTTGACTGTGTTTGCCTGAGGCTTTCTGCCTTTGTCTGCCTTTCAGCTTGCACTGCGTTCACAGGAAGGTTTTGTATCACAGCTTTTTATCAGTATTCAAATTCATCATAAATCACCCACTTTGTGTTTAATTATCACTGCATTTGAGATGTGGCTTACACGCCATGTATGATGTTTGTTTCTGTGTAACTTACAAGTACCTTAAATTAAGGACGCCTCCCCGTCTAGCAATGCCAGTGCAGCAGATCCTCAGTGAGCGGGACTTTGCCTGGACTTCAGCTTGTGTGGTGGTTGGGATCCTGCAGCACACAGCCTTTGCTGCGGAACGTTGAAATTCACAAATGCATTTGGCAGCTTTAGGAAGGGGAAGTGAGTGCTGGATAAACTCCTCGAATCAAGCTGTGCCAAAAAAAAAAAAAAAAAAAAGGAAAAAAAAAAAAGCCTTTTCTGTTTTTCTGAAGGGTATAAATTCTTCAGGTGAAATGTTTTGCATGGTAAGGCTGTTGCATACGTTATGAAAAACGGGGTTAAACAAGGATGGCACATTCATGCATGCTGTTGTTTTATAAGGTACCTGAACTTGTAGTTTGTTAATGAAATGGAGTTTGTCTCTTTGGGTGCTTTTTGGTGGTGTATCCAAATAGATTGGTTATATGATAGAGGTAGAGTATACCTCAGGGAAATGAGAAATTTGCATGTAAGCAAACTTGCAGCAGCACCAGATTCTGTTTGGATTGCATTTTTGTTAATCAAAATATCAAAAGAAGTTTGAGGTTTTCTGATGAAATTTCAAGAGTGTGTTTGCATGCACTTATTAAACTCACGGGCAGCTGTTAAGTGTGGAGATCCCATCTCTGGCTCCAAATTCCTAAGCTTTAAACAGCTGGATTCCCACAGCATTCCGGGCAAGCACACCGTGGGTATTTATTGTGTTCCTGTATTTATCCTTTTTGCCATTTGCTGCTGGCAAGATAGACTTCTGGTTTGATCTGTCCCTGTGTTCAGAGTATCCCTCCCTTTATGCTTAGATGTATTTTTCCTATGCGGAGGAATATGAAGGCTGAATTAGCCACTCATATTTTCATCTGTTTCTCTTCAACTGTGGCCATGTAAGTAGATCCCTAATGACTGAAACATCAGGTAACGGAGAAAGGTAACTACCTGATTTCCTGCAGTTGCACAGCTGGCTTTGCAAATCCCATCAACAGAATCTTGGAGAAGATCATCTTTGGTACATCTTCAGTGAAAGTCATTACTTAAATATCATGGGCATTATGCTTTAAATCCTATTGGTGTTCCCAGTTCTTCACGTGTCTGTTTGGCACTATACTACATAAATAAGAGATTTATCTTGGTTAGTTACGTATCATCCCAACATCTTTTCTCCTTGTCCGTGGCAGATTTGACTAGACTTGCCTAGAATTACTCCAAAATATTGGGTAGAACAGACCTACCATCTGTCTCCTAATTTTACAATGAATGTATCTCCATAATGAAAATCTGAATTTCTTATCAATTTTATAATGTAAAAAATACCAAAGTTTGAAGAAGAGCCTCCATTAATTCCAATGCTGTGTTCTTTTTATTTTTGTAATTGTAACACGTCTGAGAAAAAGCCTGCTTTCCTCCCCACGTCACCAAAAAAGAAAGGTTCTATTTTAATTCTTCAGTGTATGGCATTCATTCAAGATGGAACGCTATTTCTGGTTAAATGCTTTTGTTTGCTTTAATGAAGTTAGACTACTCTCAACATAAAATGATGATATCAGCCATGTGCTGAAGGCCACAGACATGGCTGTAATTGTATTGGGCAACAGCAGCCGCTGGCTGTAGGCCAAGCAAAAGGAGTAAGAATGATCAAGTTGTTATATGAAACATGTGAAGAACTCGGTAGTTACTTAACAAGTCTCTTAATGATAGACTCTCCTAACTTAACAAAAAGCTTAGTTAGCAGATTACTGTTTCTGTTGGAAGTGAGCATGTTTATATTCATATGTTGTATCTAAAATCCTAAGAAAACAAGAAATGATGGGATACCATACTTGCCTTAACCTTTTTCAGTTGAACCGGTTCTTAACCAAACTCATGCAAGTAGGTTCTTAGGTGTTCCTGTTGGTGGTACTGCTTACTGTCCATGCTTTGCTTTTCAAGGGGTCCTGGAACACACAGAGAAGGTTTTCCTGTTACTGAGTTCTGTCAGTTAGGTGTATGTTCATCTGTAGAATGGTACCTTAGCCTGAGGATTAATGCAGCTGTTTGCAAGCTTCCATGTTACTAATCATTACCTCTGCTTTGCAGAACACCTTCAAGTCCTGTAGGTTTGCAAGCATAGAACTCCTGGATGTTTTTACCTTTCTGTTAACCTTTGCCAGTAAGCATGAATATTTTTTTGGTAGAATATTCTATTTGATCAGATTTTTTTTTTTTTACTGAAGATTTGAATTCCACAGTTTGATTACTGTATTATATGTTTGATTTTTGCAGGCTGTAAAATTTCCCCTCTGTATTGTACAGTTCAACCTTTTTCAAAAGGGATTTACTAAATTGCAGGTAGAACAGCTACTGTTCAACCTTTTCCATAACTTTCTGGTGGTTCGTTAGTAAGTAGCAGAATCCTCTCAGGAAGGAATGGCCCTCAGAGCTCCACCTGACTGGCCAGCCAAGAAATCTGAAGCAAATGTCTAAGGAAAAGGTTGGGGATGTTGGTCAGTGTGTTATGCTGACAACTGGATTGTCAAACTGGTCATCATTTCATCAGTTGTTGAGTTTTGATGATTTTTTTTAATAATATTTTTCAATTGAGTCATTAGATCTTTGAGCTTTATTTAAAAAAAAAAAAGTATGAAATTCTGTTTTGTCTTCAACAGTGCCCTTAAAGATAGTCGTTTCCCCCCAATGACGAGGGATGAGCTGCCACGGCTTTTCTGCTCAGTGTCTCTACTCACTAACTTTGAAGATGTATGTGACTACATGGACTGGGAGGTAAGGATTGTGCATGTCTTGTAAGAAAATGTCTTTGATAACCATGAGCATCTGTAGCAAACTCTCACTGTTTAAGTCATCTGCATATATCCAGTGTAGTTGCTGTTTGGCACTCTGTACGGATTGTTTAGTGTAATGATTCAAGATGCCATTTTGGTAGAACTGCCATTGCCTTTAAAGCCTGAGCCAGGAAAATGGAATACAGTTGATTCCAGTTTGTCTTCCTTTGCTTTCAGAGCAAGACGGACAACGCAAAGCCCTGATACAGTGAGGTCACGTAACTGACAGCTCTTGTTTTCCTGTGCTCCTTATGCATAGAGCAGAATCTATTTTACCTGACTGGTTCTAGGAAACCTGCATGCGTTCTCTCAGAGCAGCAGCCACAGATTAAGCCACAGATTAAGAAGCTTTTAGAGTTATTTCTGGGAAGGTGTACTGGACGAAGTGTTATTCTGTATTCTTATGTTCTTTCCCAAATTACTTGGTTTTAGATGCTTGCAAAAAAGTAAATTACTGGGCTTAAGATCAACTTCTCATCTCACCCAGGATGTACTTTTAGTCTATATTTGACCAGGTGGAAATTTTTTTGAAGTTGTTGTATGTGCTACTGGATGTGTTACAGTGCCAGAGAGACTTCACAAATTAAGAGTACTTTCGTGCAATAATGACTTCTCTACAACAGTGGCTTAGCCCTACTAGATATTTAGGAATTCTTAATAGAAAAAGAGGTTTCCTGTTGGGCCCACACATAACAAATGTGAATTGAATAGAAATGTCATTTGTTGATACAGTGGTAGAAGGCACCACAGAATGGTGGTCTTATGACTTAAGTCATAACATTCAAATTTGTTTGAAATAATGGAGGATTTTACTTTCAGTGCCCTCTTTGTGTCTTATGCAGAATCCTCGATTACTCATCAATACTGTAAACAAGCTTAGTGCAGAAAAGTAATTCTGTACAGTCGTTATTTACTTTCCAGAATCTCATGATTCTTCTCATTGGAGAGTCCTGGCTTATGGAGAAAGAATGGAAGGGTTAAAAATACAATAGTCCTTGCATTATTCATTTGCTAACTTGTTCTCTCATATTTAATTCAAGGGTTTTTAAACCTTCAGTAAATTCCTGGGAATTCTCCCTAACAAGTCCTTACCTCCCATCCGAGGAATATTTGGGGCAATTCTAGGGAAATTTTAATCAGTATTCCGGTTTACAGCTTGTGCAACTGAATATATAAACACTTAAAAGTCAGCCAAATGTATAGGTAGTTAATGTTATGTTGCTGTTGTAAGACTAACATTCATTTTTCCAAGTAAATTCGATCAATTACCTATAGTAGCATTTGTTTCCATGCCACATAACCTACTTTACCAATGAGGTTTGTTTGGCAAACTTGGTGATTTGTGCTTCATTGATAGGTCCGATTTAAGCTCAACAGGTTGTCTATTTTCCTGTTTACAGTAATAAAAATAGTTTGTGTTGATGGGACGTGTTTTGAGAAGACACCACCAAACTGGTGGACTTACGGATGAATTTTTCTTTTATGTTTTCTTTTATTCAGGAAAGGGAGTAAGATCAACAAAGTGGTGTTTTCTGGTAGTTTGCAAATCAAACTGTCAGCATTCTCCTAGTGTGGTGCCTGAAAATGACTCGGTGACTTTGCTGAGAATTGCCCAGTAGGAGCAGATTGGAAACTGGTATAAGCTTAATAGCTGACAGTGACCCCATGGAAAGGCTTCGTGAAATTCCTTCCATGGTCTGCTTGTTAGTGCTTGCCTTTTAAATATGGCTGAACTGCTCTTGGCTGTAACAGTCTGACACGGCTGAGCACCCATCTTCATCTAATGGCAGTAATCACACGTAGTAAGGATGAGATTTCAGAAGGCTGAGCTGTGGAGGGTTGACACGATGCTTCTCAGGAGGTTGGAGGCAGGTTGTATTTTACAGCAATCTGAAATGGTGTTCTTTTAATTTGATACCAACCTTTTTCTGTTCTAATAAAAAGCCTTTCAAAATTGATATGGGCATAGATGTGCAAAGGAGTGTTATTAGAATGAGATGTTTGGGACTTAAGTACTGAACTTCATTTGCCGTGTTCTTGCAGCTGTAGAAACATACTCTGTTCTCATCTTATCAATAAACTAAGTAGATTTTAGCCTCTAACACCATTTCTTTTTACTTTCAGGCTCCTTAAGTTCATAATTACATCATCTGAGTATACAGATTTGAACTTTGTAGTGGTTATATATCCATTTTATGAATGTTAAGTAATAAAATACATTAAAATTGGCAGCAAATTCAATATGTTAGCCTCTAATTAATTTTTCCTTTGTAAGGAGTGGTAGTTTCATGCGGAAGGCTTGTGGAGACCATGGCCAAGACTTCTCCCATTTCTCTGTACTGATGTCATATATAAAAATCACAGACCATAAAAAATAAAGTCTTAAAATAACCAAATATGTTAATTGAACAAGTGCTCATTAAGAGCTCTGTAGATGTCCCTTAGTTGTTTTTTCACTGTCGTGTGGTTATGTTAAAAGCAGTTGTGACTGGAAAAATTGTCAGTGTTTCTTATTAAATTTTGAGTTGAAAAACAAATGCCATGGAAAATACCGTGTGTGTGATAGCCTTTTAAATGTGAACTCTTCATTTCCTCATGTAAAGTGGGGAACTTTGGATTTAAATAGAAATAACATCTCCATATTTTGTGCATGAAAACAAAAATATTGGTTATTAATGTTTTGAACTCCAAAGCAGCTTGTTGTCGTTGTACCTTGAAGCTGGCAGTTCTTAAATAATGCCATGGAAAGATACCTGGCCTCTTTCTTTTTTTGGTAACTCCTGCATAAAATACTCCTACTGCCTTGAGATGAGTAGTTTTGGTTTCTGTAATGGCAGTCTGCCATATTGCTCTAGTAGCATGGAAAGGGAAGCTAGAAGCTGAATGCTGTCCTCGTACATGAGCAGGAATTTTGAGGGTTTCAGGATCCAATTGGCAGTGACTGGTGGCCCAGGAATTTTGTCAGCAGCTGCTTTTGCACCTCAGCTGTTTTTTTTTTTTGCAGAAAGATGGCATTTGTTTGAACATCTTCTGCAGAATTGCAGAATGGCATTAACCATCGAAAGGTTCACGTGTCGACCTTTATCGTGTTAGAAATCTCTTGTATCTTTTTTTTATGTACTAATAAAACTGCCAATTTCTTGCAGGTGGGTGTACATGGCATTAGAATAGAATTCATCAATGAAAAAGGATCAAAACGCACCGCCACCTACTTACCGGAGGTTGCAAAGGAGCAAGGTCATTGTTGAGCTTTATTTCATATGATCTGGTGAAGAATTTAAACATACCTATAAATCTAAAATGCAGTATTTGACCTTGCACTGATGTCAGATGATGGAGCAATATTTAACTGTAAGAAAAGACTCTTCTATAAAATGCCAATTACGTGTCTGTCTCAGTCCCCCTGTAGGGACTCTGTAATTGTAGCTGTTCTGAAGCAAATCTTAGCCATAGTGAAGGTGTAAGAAAATAAATCGTGGAGGGGTGGTACAGTGCTGCTACTTCACTTATTTGCCAAAAGCTGTTAATTTTCATGTAATTGTTACCCTGTGATGTTAGACATGCAAAAGCTCTGTTAATATACAGGCTGTCTGGACAATGATTTCAACAGCTAATTTATTCCCAGTTTTGCAATGGTGTCTGTTCTCATTAGGTATTTGCTTCTAGTGTTTAATTCCTGCTATGAACAATGGCTTCTGGGTTTTTGAATGGTGGGAAAGGATTATTTTCATACTGGAAGTCCAAAATAAGGTTACTAAAGTGGCCCTTTCAATAGGACTTCAGTTTGTGAATCAAGAAACTTACACATACAGTAGCTTTTGTTGAACAGCTGTTTGTTGAGCCGAGCTACTCACTGAAGTTTTTCTCTTTGGGGCTTAAAAGTGTGTCTCAGCCTTTTGAATTTTGCATTGCCATTTCTTCATTTTCCTTCTGGTGCACTAAATAATACCAATGAGACTTCCATTAACAGATAATAGATAATTTGGTTTCCCAATGGTCACTTAAAAGCTCAGATGCCTTCTAGGGCAGTTCTTTTCCTTTGGCTATCTAAGGTTGGCCAGTTACCAAAGGGTTCTTTTGTTAAGACCTTTGGTGATCACTTACACATGTTTTTTTCATTTTTTTTTTTTAATTCAGGAATTGGGGGAGCGGTTCAATTTCTTACTTGTGGTAGGTTATGCATTACAGTCTGACTTAAAATTTACCAAAATTGTTTTTTTTTCTTTTTTTTTCTGTTTTAAAAATGCAGTGTGACAAACTTAATTGCATCTTTGGGAAATAAGATGTCTGTTTTAGAAATACTGGGCTTTTTAAAATTGACATGTAGGAGTTTTGAATAGCACGACATTATTGAGAACAGTAGTGAATCTGAATTTTTAAACTAAGTTTAAACTTTTTTAAACTAACCCGCCTGCTACATATCTCAGATGTTCTGAAATTTAAAATATCACTCTTAACTTTACAGTGATATTTATGGAGAGCACTAATGCCTGAAGTTTTCTCCACCCATTCAGTTAATAAATCTTTTGAATTTTCTTTCATACAGAAATGAAGCTTTCCGTGCTGCCAGAGCCATTTAGGATGTATGATCAGATGTGATTAATGATCTGAACAACTCAGAGAATTGCATTTTGTTTGTCATTGTCAGTCACCTGACAATATAGTGGGTCCACTCTTAAAAGTATTTCAACCACAAGATAAAAATGCATTATTGGTAGAGCAAGCTTTATGCCTGATGAAAGGCTGCTCAGCATCTTTCCCACAGCTATCTCCTGCACAGAAGAATGCCCCATGTTTCTTTCATAACTTCAGGAGAGCAGTTGTGTTACCATATCACTACGTATCGTGCTGTGTTTTTGCAACATCTGTTCCTACTGCAGTAATGCTCATGAATTTTTACCACTGTGAAATTCAACAGGATGGGACCACATTCAAACCATAGATTCCTTATTGAGGAAAGGAGGCTACAAAGCTCCGATTACTAATGAATTCAGGAAAACCATAAAGCTAACCAGGTATGCATCGCGGGGATACTCCAGATAAGCCCTGTTGGTTTGGTTTTAGTGTGATGAGTTCATTTCCTGGTAAGTGGTTGTTTCAGATGTTAACAGTAAGCTTTCTTCTTCATAGAAGAATTATGTATTATTAATATTTTCTTTCTTTTCACAACAGGAATACAGACTTCTGAGCATATCTGTGCCTTGCATTAAATACAGTAGGGATTACAGGCACTAAGCAAGGAAGAAAGGGCTGCTAAGTAGCTTGCTACATATATACCAGGGAGTATATATATTTTGTATTATCACTGAGAAATCCTTGCAGCGTATCAGCTCTGCAGTTTTACAGTTTGCTCATTGGCTGCAGTGGATCTCAAGGGGCTGTAATTAAGGGGGATTACTTGCCATTGTCACGTTGTGTTTGAGCAGTTGGTGCTTTGTGGGGCTGCTGCTCTGGAGGCCGTGCAGTGCCCTGAGCTGTTCAGCTCTCCGAGTGGGTGCTGGGGCTTTTCCCTCCTGCAGAGTAGGGGCTTCATCTCCTAACAGGTGCTGGGCATGCAAACTGGGGAGCTGATCTGACAGGTGGTGCGCCGGCTTGACTGCATCAGGTATTCTAGGAAGGAAGACATAAGTCCAGTGCTTTATTTCATACTCAGACACTGTTGTATATTGTGTGCCCGTTGTAACGCTTGTTTAATACAGTGTGCTCATGAGGGCTTATTAGCAGGTCAGAGCCAAAATATTATAGAATAGGTCGCAGATGTTCCACCTATAAAATTGTAGTTGTATGGTGAAAGGTGAAAGAGCAGGTGTCAGTAGGAAACCCTGTAAAACCACATAATTTTATAACCATGCAGTACAAAGTGACTTCTGAGCTCTAGCTGTTTATTCCATGCTTTGAGACCTACGGATTTTATGAATCCTGTGTCATAAGGAGGTATTGACTGATAACCATGAGGTTTCTTTTCTCTCTTCGGGGATAACAATCACTATTATTAATACAGCTCATAAATTTGGTAGTTAGAGACCTTTGTCCAACACCATTATTCTTCCTATCTTTTGGTGACTTGTAGGGACTCACAGGGATACGAGATTCATTTTTAATATGTTGGTTGGGTATGTTACCATCACTTCTGTGTACTTATTTGGGAATTCTTTCCTCCTTAGTGCAGCTGGATTGGGCGTGAGCTAGACTTGACTCCATATTTCCATAATTAAAACCCAGTCCTTTCATTTCAGACATAAAAATACTGGGCTTCTCATTATTGTTAATGTATTCTTAGAAGACAAAGAGCTGAGATTTTTTTCAGTTCTCACTTTTGTCACCTCCATCTAAAATGCTTGCCATTACTTAGCAGTGTTTGTTTAGACTTGGCAGAAGACAGAGCATTTCTCAGAAAACTGTGTTTTCACTTTAGAAGAATCTCTCTCATTCAGTGTTGTTTTGGGTGAGGAAAAAGACTTTGTCCCACTGACTGTTTGAAATTCTGCTTTCTAGTAGGAACCTGATTACTGGGGAGTTGCTATTGCTAAAGAAAACATGCTGTTCTGAGGGTTACATTTGGGAGGAAGGGTTTATGGAATCCAGCTTAAATTTCCAAATGCAGCACCCCAATTTTCTTGCTATCTTATTTTCAAGAAGAATATATAGAATATGTGGTGATAACTTAGGGCACGAGTAGCTGTTGGAGTTCTTAAGTGAGACTTTCTGTACACCTCAGTGAATAAGGGATGTATTCTTCCAAGACACAAAACTTCTGTATAGCACATACATTCTTCCAGCTCCATGATTGTTTGAAGCAATGGCATACCAGTGCAGAACAAAACAAAAGTGTTCTGTTTAATATATTTAGTTCAACATTCCAACCACAAAATCACAAGCCTAATGAGTAGAATAGACAAAGTGTGTTGTTTAATATTATGATTTTTTTCCATCTGTGATTCCACACACCTTGGCCTGTTTTGACTCACTTAGAACCACTAGTTGCCAAGCTTACAGTTTAGTTCCATAGTGGTGGGGGAATTAATGCATGGATCAGTTTACTCATCAGGTGCATCACTCGTATCGCTGAGAGAGGAGCTGCAGCTCAGCTGCAACCAGCAGCCATTTAAGTCAGAGCATCATTAATCAGCAAGTAGCAAGTAATTGTGGGCACTGCAGTGCACTGAAGCAAGAAGCTGCAAGCATAAGGTGTTCTGCTCTGTTCCTCTGGCAGAGGCAGCAGAAACAATTGTGTTTGCCACCTCAGTTGCTGCAGTTGGTAACTCAACAGTAGTTTAAATGTCTGTGTTGGGCTGCGAGTACAAGCTGTTGAGGCATGCGTTGTGCTTTTTCAGACCTAAAAGGGAAAAGAACAAACAGAGCAACTCCAGAAGAGAAATGTCATGAACAGGGGAGGTGGCAATGTTTTAAACCACTGTAGCTGGATTCACCAACTCTCATCTGTAAGATCTCTTATGCAAGGGCTTACGAAGTGACATTTGTGGCAATATGGAATAGTGTTATTTTTATGTAGATTTCACAGTTTTACAGATAAGTGTAAATGTCGCAATATGTTCCTTGTTGTCAAACAATACCAGTGCAAATTTATCTGAAGTATTTTTTGGGGGAGGGGGGGGATAGTTCTACTTTAAGTTATATATAGTTTAAAATTTATTTAATGTACATTCATGTAATGTAGCTGGGTTTATTTTAAAAGCAGAATGTGTTAGACATTACTTTTTAAAAACAGCTCTGGAATCAGTACTGCTTGTTTACAGGGCTTTTCTCCTAGATTATTTGTAAAGAGTTGGCTGATAATTCCGGACACTCAATAAATCATCACAAGTTCAAATATCTTGAGTAAAGTAGTAGGCAGCGATTTTTAATAGTTTTTTTTTTAAATTTAAAATATTTTTCATGAGCACGTATGTTGTGACTTGTCGTATGATTCAAGAATAACCCCCAAAAACATGGTAGTTCTCTCCATGCCCTTGTGCAACTAAAGTTTGTCTTATTCCTAAGACCAGAAGTACAGAGCTGTTCTCATCATTAAACGTACAACTAGCACCATATTTTTAGTGCTGCTCATAGCTGCCCAATGAAAGTTCTTGAATTTGCTTCTTTGCTCTTTTCTAGGTACCGTAGTGAGAAGATGACCATGAGCTACACAGAGTACCTTGCCCATCGTCAGCATCATCACTTCCAAAATGGCATTGGGCACCCCCTTCCACCATACAACCATTATTCCTGACACTGAGCCGCATGACCAGTCACTGGACCTCTCTGCAGACCTCTTCCCAGGAGACCCTGCCCCTTCTTGGTCTAGCTATCTCTATTACTGTACCATTTTATGATGATAGTTTCCGTTGCCATTCTGAGGCTTCTCCATAGTTGGTTAAGCTCACTGTGGCAACGGGAGGGAAAACTGCATTATTACAAAGATCCCATACTTTTTTATTGAATCACTGCAGATTTTTTTGCAGCATATATAGCCCTTGGGTTTTTTATGAAATGTTAAATTTCTACTTCATTAACATTGAATTATATCAGTCAAGACTTTCTGTGACTGTGGATGGAAGGAAGAGTTTAAAGATTACAGTTGGGGATTCTTTGCTCAGAAAAAAAAAGGCATTCGTGGCTTTTTCATTAATAGCTCTGTCAGGGAATGAAACATATCAGATTCAGGTATTATATTAGACAATGAATTGCATTTTCTTAACCTTCTTAATAGTCTGTGGTACAATATTTCACAGACTTTCTTCTTCCCTTTGAGTTTTCCCATGAGCTCCTTTGCTCATCCGTTCAGGTCTCCTGCCGTGGTTGAGCAAGGAGCTCATGGAAAAAGAAAAAACAAAGGGAAGAAGAAACTCTATGAAATGTGGAAAAAGGACCTGGCCACTTGGGAGAAATATAGGAATGCTGTCAGGACCTGCAGGGATGCAGTGAGGAAGGCTAAGGCCCACTTGGAATTAAATCTGGTGAGGGAGGTCAAGGACAGCAAGAAAGACTAGGGAAAATGTGGGCCTCCTGCTTAATGAGGTGGGTGCCCTGGTAACAGGGGATGTTGAGAAGGCAGAGATGCTGAACACCTTCTTTGCTTTGGTCTTTACTGATTAGACTGTCCCCCTGGAATCTCAGACCAAGGAGGTAAGAGAGTCTGGAGAAAAAGACTTTCCTTTGGTCCAGGAGAATCTGGTCAGAGATCTTCTAGGCAAACTTGACTCACGCACATCAACTGATCCCGATGGGATGCACCCACAAGTGCTGAGGAAGCTGGCAGAAGTGATTGCCAAACCACTCTATCATCTTGAAGAATGGGAAAGGTGCCTGAAGATTGGAGGATAGCCAGTGTCACTCCAGCCTTCAAAAAGGACGAGAAGGAGGAGCTGGAAAACTGCAGGTCAGTTGGCATCACCTCTGTCCCTGGAAAGGAGATGGAACAGCTTGTTATGTCATCACCAAGCAAGTGGAAGAGAAGGTGGTTATCAGGAGTAGTCAGTGTGGATTCACCAAGAGGGAAATCATGCTTGACCAACTTGGTAGTCTTCTGTGATGTCATCACCAGCTGGGTAGATTAGGGGAGAGCAGTGGATGCTGTGTACCTTGACTTCAGCAAGGCTTTAGACAAGACTGTGCAGCCATTCGACAGGACATACACAGGTTGGTGAGTTGGGCAGAGAGGAACCTGATGAGCTTCAGCAAGAGCAAGTGTGGGGTCCTGCATCTAGGAAGGAGTGACTGCATGCATCAGTAGAGGTTTAGGGGCCTGCCTGCTGGAAAGGTGTTCTGCAGAGAAGGAGCTGGGTGCTGGCCATGAGCCAGCAGTGTGCCCTTGTGGCCAAGAAGGCCAACTTTATCTTGGGGTGCATTAAAAAGAGCATGGCCAGCAAGTCAAGGGAGGTGATCCTTCCCCTCTGCTCTGCCCTAGTGAGGCCACATCTGGAGCAGTGTGTTCAGTTCTGGGCTCCCCAGTTCAAGAAAAACAGATATCTTCTAGAGAGAGTCCAGAGAAGGGCCACAAAGATGAAGAGGGGCCTGGAGCATCTCCTGTATGGGGAAAGGCTGAGAGACCTGGGGCTGTTCAGTCTGGAGAAGAGAATGCTGAGAAGGGATCTCAGCACTGTTTATCAATATCTAAAGTGTAGGAGTCAAATGGATGAAACCAGCCAGGCTCTTTTCCAGTGGTGTGCAGAAACAGGACAGGGCAATGGGCAAAAAACTGGAACACAGGAAGTTTCATAACACGGGGAAGATCTTCTTTACTGTGAGAATAATGGAGCACTGGAACAGGCTGCCCAGAAAGGTGGTGGAGTCTCAATTTCTGGAGATATTTAAAACCCACCTGGATGCCTTCCTGTGTGATTTGCTTTAGGGAATCTGCTTCAGCAGGGGATTGGACTCAGTGATGTCCAGAGGCTCCTTCTAGTCCCTAGAGTTCTGTGATTCTGTAACAGTATCTCACCCCTGCAGTAAAGATTTCATGTAGCTATAGATGTAGGTCACTCTGAAAGTAATGCCTCCTAGTTATTTACGTGGAAACTACAACAGGTACAAAGAGCACAGTAACACTACTCGATAGAGAAAATTCTCAGCTACAAAACACTAGTTTTCAACATAGTTATCACCATTAGCAGAGACTGCCCGTCTGCTGCCATCTGTCACACAGCAACAAAATGGAACAGAATATTGGTAGGAAGGTTCAACCTCTGTTGCCATCCCACCATCTGCTTCTAATTTCATGGGCCAAGATTATAAAATAGGAGGCATTACTTTCAGAGCAGCCCTTGTACGTGACTTCAGCTCGAGCACATAGCCACAGTTTGAAGGCTCATATACAAAATGCATTTCTGGATATGGAGAAGCAATTAAATGTAATAAGAGGTGAGCAGTGTGCTCAGAATCACGTGGTCTAATTGAAAGTACATGACATAATCCGGTAGGATACCTTTATCTCCTGTTCTGCACTGGAAGCTGAGGGCAGCCCAGCCCTGTCAAACCTATTCATCATAATGCATTATGATAATGAGACAATGCCTTTCTGATGAGCTCAAATTAGAAGTCACATTTGTTTTTAGAAACAGATTGGTGAGTAGCAGATGTCATATTAGGAAGAAAATGGATTTAGATTTTAGTGCCTTTGACATGATTATACTTGCATATAAAATTCATAGAAAAAATATAGCAAATGCGCCAGACATTCCAGTAATCAACGTTGAGTTCTTTGCTGCTCTGGCGTCAGGTTTTTGGGGATTTTCTAAAGTGAGATATTTTTCATTTTCTTTTTCTTATTTTAGAAAGGAAAAATCCCTATCTTCTTGCTTGTGCTTTGAATTTGTTGGGTTTTATCAGGTCATGAATAGTTGGGTAACATGTTTTTAAAAAAAAATTGTGTTGTGAAAGAGCACAGGACAAGTATGCCATAATTTGTACATCTTTTCATCTATTACAGGAATAGTACTTGAGAGCTGTGAGTACTTCATAATAGTTCTCATAATTCTCCACAAGGTAGGAGAAAGAAAACTGATGAGGACTTGTGACAGCTGTAAAAATAGGATTTATTAAGTGGTATGTGTGGTATGGTTGCAAGCCGAGTATATGCCAGGAGCTACCTCCTTGCTACGTGCCTGCAGAACTCCCACTAATACCTGCTGGAGTTCAGTGCATGTTTTAGGGGACTCCACATCCCATCTACTGTGGAAAAGACCTTCCTAACATGGGCGAGCCAACTATGGTAAGCAGAAATTCCAGTTATTTTGAATAATGAATGTTTTTAAAAACACATATATCACTCAAATAGATAAATAGAGTTAAACTGTTACAAGGAACAACAACAACAAAAGACTAAAAATGTTCCAGAAAACAGATATGGATAAATAACCCTTATGTGAGGTTAGAATGCCACTTAATTTGTACGGAGGTTCTTGTAGAAGGTCTTTTGTATTCCTTCATCCACAGCATCCGATGTCCAAATATTTCCATTTTCAGTTGTGATGCCTTAATTTATAAGCAGAGGGCCTGAAATGTCAGGAGCCAAGAGGTGCCAGGCAGACGCTGCAAAAACTAATAGATGTTTATACAGAGGCTATTTTGGATGATACTGTTGTCTTGTTTCTACTTGGGGGAGCGGTTTCAAATGGATTTGTCTTCAAGTGGAAACTGTGAACCGGTGGCTACCTGAGAGGTGTTTTGGTTTTGTTTTTTTCCTTGCCCTTATAGGGAAACTGAGCACAAACTGAATCATTCTGCTGCAAAAAACAAACAAAACACAAAGTCATCCAACCCCATCTTTATCTGTCATCTCGTTACAGCACGCTCACACCGCTGCGTGAGCTCATCCTTAGAAGTTTTTTAAAAAGATCTATTATATATAAAAATATATATGTATTGAAAGGTGCTAATCAACCTCAAGCAGGTCACGTGACTGGTCATGCGGATCTAAAATCATATCAGATTTTTTAAAAATCTTCGATATATGCAGATGTTATACAGAATTTCTTACCAGTGTAATAATAATATACTGATGAATAAACAATCCTGCGGGTTTTTAAGGACAAGGTCAGCAATACTCCCCACCATGGCCTGGGGGGGAAAAGGATAGTTTTGTCTCCTTTTTGTATACAGCATAATGCACAATGCATTTTTGTCTATCTCTTAGTAGCTGTTGCTTACAAATATAGTTAAAAGGGTGTTATACAAACTGTAAAGGTGTGCTTTTGACATGACTTAACGCCAGACCCTTCTGGACCAGAGTTTTGTATCACTAATTAAAAAGCTGTTACAAAGTCTGCGGTCAATCAGGTTGTATGGTATTTTTTTTAGAAAAGATTGGAATAATCAGTTTATCTACAGTGTTTCTAGGGCACCTACCTCCTCAGCACGCAAGTGCTGAGAATACTGCGGATTGTTTTTGTGTAATTGTGGGGTTGTTTGTACAAAACGTGCAGTTCACTGTGACATGCACTGGGACAGAATAGGTCTGTTTGCCTAAAGCGAATCGACAATTGCTTTCACAAATGCCATTCTCTCATAGCTATTGCCCTTTCAGATATATTGCTGGATTTAGATGTATTAATATCATTTTTTAATTTGGGGGCACTTCATAAAAAGTGGTGGTACAACCAAGTAGCTAATTCCACTCTTTTTAAGTTGGAATGCTGATTTTTTTGATAAGCACTAATCCATTTGCCTTATTCCTTGAAGTTGTTTTTTTTTTTTAAGTATTCTTTTGCTTAACGTTTCTGAAGTCCTCCTCCTGTAAACTAAGTGAGACAGCAGAACCCCAGACTGATGTGATGCTGTTGCTCAGCCGTGCCTCAAGTGGCCTTCCTTCCGCCTGGACCGCTGTAGCACTGACCTGGCACCATCTCAGCCCCAACGCTGGTCACAGCAGGGGGAGGACACCTGAGAGTTCTGACCTCAGATACAATACTAAGAGAGTCAAATCCATTTGCACACCCTGGCGTTTGTATACGGACCTCTTTACTTGTCTTCAAATGTGCGGGTTTTTAAAATTGTCGTCTGGAGTAGGTTACATCTCTTGTGTGTGTTAGATCGAACCAAAGAAGCCTCCAGCCATGCCCAGATGCTGCTCCTAAAGCCTGCCTTCCAGTCCTTGCAAAAGCCCCGCAGGATTAAATGTGTTAATTTTTTTATTTTTGTACAGTTTCTAACTGATTTTTGCTAGTGATGTTAATTGAATTAAGTTTATTTGGGGAGTCTGAGTACCTCCTCCATTTAAATAAACTGGTGACTTTCCTTTTATGTTAAAAAAAAAAAAAAAAAAAAAGGGAAAAAAAATAAAAAGGAAACCCAAAGTGTGCCTCTAAGATTTAAAGGGTTTCTGGTTACATTTATTCTTAAGACCAGCAATGATTCTTTATATAGAAAGATATGTTTTCCTCGTTTTTTATTACTGTTAAATAAAAAATGAAAACCTCTTTCTTTGCTCTGGACCCAGTAATTGCGCTGGTACATAAACGCACTGAGAAAACAAACTTGTGTTTGAAACTTTTGTAACAACTTATGACTGTTTTTGTATATCAAAGTTGATTCTTTTCAAAATATTTGGATCTAGTTTCTAAGTTATTTTAGTGTTTTATATGTTACAAAAAAAAAAAAAAACCTTTAAATTGCTCACCAGCATCTTGAGTTATCTAATGCAATGGTGACACACAGTGGGCTTGGAGCTGCCTGGAGTAGCTGACAAGGCCTCTCTTTTTCTTCCTTTCTTAGTAACTTGATTGATTACAAATTATATCACAGATTACCTGAACCCCCTTCCTTTATAACTAGATCCTCCTTCCTTCCACATTTAATTGCTATTAGTGTGAAGAAACTGTTGAAATGGGCATTTTAATATAAGTATGGCTTAAAAAAGATAAAATGAGGAAAAAGAAAAAAAAAATTATATAGAAGGTTATCTGTGGGTCTGTGAGATATGGCTGTGGAAAGATATTGTAGTAGTTTTAACACTATTGTTATTACCTTTTAAATCATTTACCCAATAAAACAAGGAAAAAGAATCACCATTTCTTTTTATGTTTCTCTGCTTAATCGTGTGGCTTTGTCAGTTGATTGCCTTTTTTTTTTTTTTTTTTTTTTTTTTTAATTTAAGCATTTGCAATCAGTGTTAAAAAATTTTAAAATATTCAAAGCTAATGCTGCAGTAGGAATGTGTTCCTGGGCTGAGGTCTGTCATTGGTTGTGCGTGCTGTGGGAGGCAGCTCACAGTCTGGTTCTGGAGGGAGATGCTGAGGGAGTTACAGCAGCAGGTCAGGTCTCGTTTTGTGCTTTTTATAATTAGACTCTAAATGCTGCATGATGTCCAGTAAATATAGATTTGTGTACTGGATTGAGTTCCTTATTCTCTGAAAGGTGAAATCAATCTCAGCTGTTTACAAACACGATGTTGTAACCAGTACAGTGCCTGCACTGTATGGGAAAGGAGACGAGATCAATGCAGCAAAATGCATATCAGAGAGTGCCTCAATAGCACCTGGAATAATTTCACTACTTCTTCACATTACTTTCTAGGTGTGATTTTACAGAATACTGAAGCTTGCTTTGCCATGAGGGATTAATCTGGTCCAGCAGAGCTAGCTCATGTGCAGACTGACACGTTGACCACCTTTCATGGAAAAAAATGTAGTGCAGAGTTTGCACTGACTGATGTAGGGCTCCTGTGAAGATGGAAGATAAGATTAAGGAAGAAGTCCCTTTCCTGATGCCAGTGTTTAGTGCAGTGATAGAAAGGTATGTTCTACAGGGTAAGTGTTGGTTAAGGGGACTTTCTTTCCCCTGTAGGATAACTCCTGCAGCAAAGCAAGGAATTTCCAATGTTGCCCTGGGATTCAGCTCTGAATGTGGAAATGTTTTTGTTTGACTAATTCATTTTCAATAGGCTTCCTGTCTCTAGCTGAAAATACTTTGAAAACAAGAATGGTAGCCTTTAGATGTTGGTAACTCTGAAGGGAAAATCTGCTTGAGTAAATGGCTTCCACTGATGTTCTTTCATTATTTTACAGACTTGGTATCATTTGTCTGAAATGGGTAGAAGTCTCCCTAGACCTTACAAACCATCAGAATGCAGCACTAGTTAGTTACAGCTTTTCTCCCAAAAGCCTCTTTTTATATTAGCCAGGCATGGGGTTATCAGAATAAAAATCAAACTAACAGAGCAGTACCAAACATTAGGTCTGTTTCAAAGAGGGCAGGTTGGTTATTCTTTCATTCAGCATTATTGCAGTGTACTTACGTGTCCTTTTAATTACAGCCAGAAGCTTTTTGGAAATGCAGTAATGATGGCAGTTGTTTGCCATCATCTACGTGTGTGAGATTGGCCAGAAAGCCCTTGTAAATTATACAGTTTTGAGCTGAAAACTTTTGTACTTTTTCTGTCTTCCTCTACTGAGGTGACAGAGTACAAAACTAAAAAAAACAAAACACCACACTCTACCAAAACTGTGGCAAGAAACTTGAAAGCAGAGTAAACAAAGACATCATAATACTGTTTCCAGAGCTTTTTTACATGAAGGAGATGAATAGGATATTTGAACAGTGACTAGAGGATTTGTATCTGACAGTGAAGCAAACTCTGGTTTGTATTGCTTGCTAAGTTACAGGCATAAGTCATACTCAAATGCTTTAAAGTTCTAGAAACAGTGATAATCATAATTGCAGAGCAGAAACTGCATCATGCAAGGCAAACTAGATCTAGCAGTACGGACAGCGTAAGATAGGAGAAGCTGTATTCTTATTGATCTGATGACCACTTATCTATTACCAAGTCTCTGTGAATCTAGCTGTTAATACTACAAATAGAAGAGGAATGTCAATTTCAGTTTTTTTACCCACTTTAAAAAACAGTGAACAAGACAGATGCAGTGCCTGCCATGATTAGAATGACAACAAAATTACAGTACCATTAAAATGCATTTATTTGTTTTAATTCAAATGTTTAAGAACTGTTTGCCCAGTGAGCTGGACATAGGGCACTACAACCAAAAAAATCAGACCAAAATACAAAAACAAGTACACAAGTTATCCCTTATTTGTAAATGTTACCTCATAACCAAGTTTTAGCACATTAAAAAGTTTACAAAATTTATAACATTCCTACAAATTATTCAGAACTAACAGCATACGTGGCAGTTGAGCCTCTCCACAACCAGCCTTGACGCTGCCATTCCAGTCTGTGCCTGGGAAGCACTACACTGCGTAGCTAATGGGAACTGCAAGCTTCCAAAGACCGTTAATGTGCTTCAGTCCAGTCCCTGAGCAGTTCCACTTCCCTGGCACAGGTTGGTTGGCGAGAGCAGTGTGGGTATGCGTCCTGTTCTGCCTGCTGCATCCTCTGCAGCATTGAGATAATGACTCAGTAAATGCAGAAATAATTTTAAAAAAGTACAAAATTGACCCTGAAGAAAAACATCATCATTTTAAAAACAGCTTGGTTTTAACTAAGTTACAATAAAGCTGCAAGACAAGTATACAGCAATATCATATTGAGTACAAGATCACAAGAATCAACAGATTTGTTATGCATCTCATCACTAAAAATGAAAACATCAGCACTGATCCACCTGCTCATAGAAACCTTCCACCTTCTAACAGAAGGGCTGATATATGCCTTTCTGTTAGCTTTTTCTGAGCTGTGTTAACCATTAGGAATAATTTAATTCCTAAGTATCTGCCTCAAGTCGAACAGTTTAAGGTGACAAGTGCGAGGATGCGACAAAATGGCCTCAAGTTGCACCAGGAGAGGTTTACATTGAACGTTAGGAAGAATTTCTGCACAAAAAGAGTGGTCAGGCATTGTACTGGGCTGCCCAGGGAAGTGATGCAGTCCCCATCCCCGGAGGTATTTCAGAGATGTGTCGATGTGGCACTGAGGGACATGGTAGGTGAGGTTAATGGTTGGACTCGATCTTGAAGGCCTTTTCCAGCCTAAATGGTCCTATGACTCACAAACAGCAAGAAGAACATCAAAGTCTATGGTTGTCATTAGGTATAGATGCACAGGAAGCAAATGCCTATGGTTTGGTTTAGACGCAAGAATTAGAATATAGAAGTAAAATACAGTACTTGAACAGTTGCACATAGCCATTTCTGAAAGGAAGATAGAATTAGGCTTTACAAAATTACAAAATATACTGAAATATCAAAACCCTGACTGTGGCTAGAGACAGAGGGATAAATCTATAATGAGGTACTCCATAGTTTTAAGGTATGCAAATGAACGACTTTTCATGTCTTCCAGCCTCAGCAACGCAGCATCTGCTAAAGCACAAGTGAGCTTTGCTTATAAGCAGCATTTGTCAAGCCCTAAGATGCTGAACCAAAACCGAAGTACAGGTGTGCATTCAGAGTTTTGATTGATTTATATAATTATGATCAAGTGCTGTTAATTTCACCCTTCAGAAGAAACAAAACTGCAAATCTCTGGTGCTTAAACAGAAGGAAGTTAAACAGATACAGTTCATACACTGCCTACAGTGCCTGAATCCTTAGAAAAGTTACCACTGTGTGTACTGGACAGCTAGAATCTTGGCACAATAATCTCAATATTCGCAGGCTATCACCAGATCTTATGGTGGGTGCAGAAGTTTCAGCAGCTCATTTTTGCGCTTTGGAAGGCTACTTAAAGAAGATCTGCATAAATAAACCAATGCAAACAACTTTGATGTGGTTACTAGAGCTTCATTTATGTGGATACCTGGAAGTAATTTAGACGGTCATTCAGTGACAGAAAGAGTAATCATTTTCATTGTTCCTCAGTTCTTTTGTTTGAAGTGTCTATGGCACTAGAGAGTATAATATAGAGATCTGTTCAAACATCTGCCTGCATCCATAATTTTTCCAAAGTCTAGACTTCAGCACCACACAATAACTTTTTCTGGTATTGTACATGACTTTCTAGGAGACAGCAAACCAATCCACTTCAGGGTGAATTTCTATAACCTGCTGGAACACCTCTAAAATACAAGCTACTGCTAAAAGGAAATAGTCTGCATGGCTACATCATCAGCCTCTTGCTCTGCACTGTATCTACTCCTAGTATCTTCATAACTGTTAGTACTGAGAAAAAAGATTTACTGATGTTGGAGGACCAGGACTTACCCTTTCAATCATGCATTGCACTGCTCCAACGTAAAACATCACCAGGCTCTGGTCAACAGCTTGAAGCTACTTTGACATTGATTGTGTCCATAGTGCCACAGGAGAGAATGCCCATCAGCATTTATGAATAGCAAGATAGTTTTACTCTTTAATTTCCAGCATAAATAAGAAAAAAATTACCAGAAATTCCTCTATACAGCATAACTGTTCATATAATAAACCATTCATGGGAAAGAAAATCTGCCAGGGAACAGATATTCCCGTATGAAGGCTAAGTATTCTATTTTACTTTTCAAACCAATTTCCTTCACATTGAACAAGCTCTGTCATCTGCATCTTCCAAACAGCTATTCAAAACAACTGAAGAGTAAAGTATGTGAATTTCCATTGATATTTCAGAAGTTCATTCCCTTTCTGCTTCCCTTCTGCCCTATTCTTCCCCATATGTGAAGCTTGTGTCTCAAGTGTGCTGACAACTTTCTGTACAGCTACACCATAAACCAGACTGAAAGATTGTGTTTAAAAATGGTTTTCAGAACGTGTTGTGGGGAATTGTGACCTAATCTAGGTGGTCCTGCTCCAGCAGGAGGATTGGACAAGATGATCTTCTGAGGTCCCTTCCAATCCCTGACATTCTGTGATTCTGTGAATAAAAGCTCAGCCAGCTTCATTGATGGTGTACAACAAGCAAAAGGAGCCAGCACAGCTTACCATGAAGAAGAGTTTAAGACTCAGCTGCCCTTCTTCCCTCTAGATCCCAGTGGCTGCACTCTCCTGACAGTCATAAAATCCAGATGCTCATAAAATCCTTATTGAGCGTAATAGCTAATTTACTTCTCTTTGCTGAATTATTACATTCAATTAGATATTTTAGCATCTTAAGCCAAAAGTTCAATATACACCAAAACCCAAACTGGGAAGGTGTGAAAAGGAAATAAGAGTTTCCCTCATCTACAAGTCAGAAGAACTTAAAAATTTTGCATTTTAAGAGAGACTGCATTGAGCTTTCTTGAACGCTTCTTGCTTCCGTAGTCTTAATTGACCAGAGGCAGTCCATGGTGATAAATAGGAGCTGTTTCAGATTTGTTTCCAATGCTCCAAAGTGTATGATTAGACATAGAAAATGCTGTTTGTTTTTTTAAAGCAGGAAAGATTATTCAAAAAATAGTGAGTAAAATTAGGCAAATAATAATCTAATGTTTGCAAAATTTGGCAAGATCATCCTATGTAATGTTGCTTCTAAACCCCATACTAGATTCAACAGAAGGCATTTTGCCAAGCCTTAAGTAAATCAAAACGAATCAAGATAGACTTCACAATAACTGCGGGAAGAGAAGAACCACTGTACACGTAGCTGTTCATAGGAGTTGAATAGGCATGAATATTCCTGTTCACCTTAGCATCTCTCAGCAACATCATGTATTTCATCAGCTGCAAATGAAATACTGACTCTTGAATTGAGCATCACATCAGCAGCTAATTAAGTAGTCTTTCACAGATGGCCTTCAATACCAATGCATGTTTTCTTTAGTTCACCCCTCCACAAATACACAACACATGCCCTGCTTTACTGAAGCAGTAGTGAGATGGCTCAATAAAATTAATTATGTACTTAGACATTTGCAGGATCAGCAATTCACAGTCAACGCTATGAGATAGTAGTTCTTGCTATCAAGTGCTTACCTTTCTCAAACTGAACAATGTAGTAGTTCAGTCTGTGCAACTGGGACTAGCTATACACGCTTCATAGTTTAGGTCAATCTTACATCTCAATTTACAGTAAATAGTACAGGATGTTTACTTTATAGACATGGAAGAAAGCCAGATGCTGGTCTGTAAATTTGAATGTATCAGAAAGGACTTCTAATGGGAGATCCACTTAAAAAATAAAAAAAATTAAAAAAAAAACATGCAAAGTGAAAACATTTGGAGAAGTCATTTGTTCCCTCCCCAATTATATTATCTTGCAGAAAAAAAAAAAGAAAGAAAAAAAGTCAACCACGTCATTCTTACTTCTCTTCTTGAGGTATAAACACTGTACCTTAACATCAGAATATATCTTCAGGTGATCCATCAAGAGGAGGTATGGCGGTTTTGTTTTTATCTTACAAGTCACAGCTATGACAATGCAATGCAAGTGGCAACTAGCATCTTGTACAACACAATTCCTGCAGCCCTGAAATACAACAGGCTGCACAACAGTAGATGTACAGTTAACTATCTAGAAGAACACAGTAAAGACGTCCAAGCTTTCCTCCCTACAGTTTCTCCCCTTAGCCAGTTTACTATTTATAATTCTCTCTACTTACATCCTTTTCTACTCCAAAACTCATGTTGACAAGAAGATCTAGCCATACTAGTAAACTGGAACATTGCCTTTTCAGTAGAAGCCTGTGCTGATTTCACATTCCTTTTTATACTTGTGTTTTAAAAATCAGTATGAAGAATGTATTAGAGCTATGGAGACAGAAAATAGTTTCATTTTGTTTCCTCACCAACAGCTCTACTAAGGATCAGGGTAGAATGCAGAGGAGGAATGTTTAAAATGCTACTAAGTGAAAAAAGAGAACAGTTTACATTGTACACTGCATCTCTACTCAGTCTCCAGTCTAAGCTAAGTGACAAAAGCATTCTGTTTAAAGGCAGGTCAGTATTGTTGATTAAATACCTATCACAACTTACACATAACATGGGCTTTTTTATAATTTCTGTGTGGTGTTTTCTACTCACTCAAAATCATCTCCAAAGCATCAAGATCTGAAGGGACCTCACCAGACAGACATTTATCCTTAGCAGGCCAGAAACCGAAGTATTCAGTTTAAAGAAAACAACAAGGTATTTGAAAGAGTTATTGTTCCCCGATATTTTCAACCAGCTTAAAGAAAATACAGTAAAACTTCATTGCTTTGCACTTAGGACTAGGAGATTAAGTGTACGTTGTTCCACCATGACCATTTTGCAATATTTAAGTACTAAGAGTTAAGCCATGATGATGCATTTTAAGATGTGTTCTGTTCACATGAGTAGAGAATTGGAATTCAGCTTTATTTCCTGTCCTGTGATATATTAATGGAAAAATTCTACTTAGTGGAAAATAAGTCAAAATGAGGTAGCTCTGCCACTCTTTTTGCTGGAATGTAGATAGATCCTCACCTAATTTTAAAGGGTAGATTAGCAAGATTCTACTGTAATCTACACAAAATGTACAGAACAGGAACCTCTTCCAGAATAAGGCCACTAATGTTGCCACTGGCAGTAGGCAGTGAAAAACAGCAGTTGAAAGAAAAACCTTCAATTGATAATAGAAGTGTTTGTGAGGCCATAGACTGCAGGGAGAAAAATAATAAACACATTGTCTTCTCATCCCTCCTCTTGGTTTTCCAGTATGAATATAGGTGTCTGTGCTTCCTGTATGTACTGCTCTGTGGGGAGAAATTTCAGTCTATTTTCTTAGTTGGAAATCTAAGCAAGTCCACACTACATTTAAAGATGGGGTCAGCACAGTGAAACAGTAAGATTACAAGCTTCCCATGAGTCATAGTCATGATAGTCTGATGTCCAGATGCCCAAATTCGATACCAGCGCCCATAAAAAGGATCTGAAATGGCTGGGCATAACATGTTGTTCAAATTCACTTCTGTAACCTAGGAAAGGGACAACAAGTTTATAAATTAACATGATTTGTACTGCACTGATTCAGACACCAGAAATGATAATTTTACAATTACCATGATAATCAGAATCATTGACCAAAGGATTATCACCTAAACACAAGCAGGGCAGCTTTCAGAAGGAAAGCAGATTTGAATTCAGTTGTACATTTAATAGATGGATTTATGCAGGTACGTGGCTGATTTATGAAACGTTTTGCCCATACTTGTGAGACATAAGATATAAGTGTTCATTAGAACATGCAATTAGAAATCTGCACACAAGTAATCTTATCCACGTCCATCTGGACACCTTGAAAAACTAGTCAGTGTGTTTACTTTCAGTGTACTTGCAAACTATCCATTTATTAACCTCTGTTTACTTACCAGTCCCAGAATCTGCAAGATGCTAAAGTGATACACAAACATAAACCCAGTAGATAAAAGAGCCCACCAGAAATTGGAGAGTGGTTCTGGAGTGTAGATCCCTTGAAAAGAAAGGAATACATTAGTGTTCAGTTAGTATTCAGCTGAATTGCTATGTCCATCAAACACTCATGAATAATCTTCTCTTTTCTCTGTGGATGCTAGGGCATCTGGCTTTAGCTGATAACTTACTGAATACTATTATAATAATTAATATTTGAGAGCTTTATTTCTTACCTGGAGGATCCAAGATAATTTTCTCCCCTCCTCCCAGTCCAGCATTAAAATGTATAATGTATTGCCTCATTAAACATACCTATTCTTCACCAAAACCAGTGATTTTTACCTTATTTTTCCATCTACCCCAGAAGTAACAAATCATACTAAAATGCAACGATGGTATTCAATGAAGTCTTCAAAAATCATGCTACTCATACTTAAACTCCTGCTTCTTATGAGGACTATGAGTCAAGCATGATAAAACTAACCCAGGCAGTGGGAGGGTACAATATTCATATTAGCCTTTGCTAGGCAGCATATCTGGGAATTACCAGGAAGATTTAAGAGACTTCAGCATATGCTGTGCAAGTCTGCAAGGGATCCAAATTTAACTACACATGCATAGCTTGCTGTGACAGTACTCACCGGATTAAATCTGGTACAAACGTGCCTATGTATGGTATTTTACATAGATAAAGGCAAATGACTGCTGTTATCTGCTTTGCCACACCGATGTATGGTGGTGAGTGCTGTCTCAGTTTTACAGTCCCCAGAGGACTGCTGTCTCAATCCCTGTTTCCCTGTTAACGATTTTTTTCTGCATAGTTTTCTCCCAGTTTTTGCCCACCATGCCAATCTAGATTATTTCAGGTAGCTACTTCAAAATCAATCTATTTAAATAGAATTTTATGCACGTAAAAGTATTCTTATCAATATTACCTACACTCTGTGTTCTAAAACTGTTTATCTATTCATTGGCCACTCAATATTACACCTTCTCTGTTGCTTGTCAAGAGAAACTAGGGAGTTGATTGCATGCTTGAATGACAGCAGCATATATGCCCCCAATATATCACTCATTATTTATTTAACAAGCAATAACGTCAATGTAATTATCCAAAATACAACTGCACACCGTGTTTAAGTAAGCAAAATGTTACTGGGTGCTGCCACAATAAATAGGAGCAGGGAAGCTACTTTAAAAGCAGAAGGCAGCTTATAAGATTTCTTATCAGGTGGGTGGGTGAAGGGCAGAGGAAGCAAAATCCCAAGGTAGAAATGAGCTCTACACAGTGAAGTTCTGCAGTTAAAGGGAGAAAACTCACACAACTCTAATTCTCAGAGCATGCTTGCTAAGCATGTTAGAAGTGCTGGCATCCTATTTAGTATCTTATCTAGAACCATAACCAGAAATCTTCACTTAAACAGAATTGAAATTCATTAAACTTCACTGCCTGAAAAAATCAGTAAGACAGCAGGGAAGCGATAATACCTTGCATATAGTTTTTCATTGTAGACATCAAGAGAAGAGCAACTAGCCTTGGTGTTGGAGTTCAGGAGACCAGGGCTCTATTTTTGTCTGCACCACCAGTTTTAAGTGACCTGATCAAGCTATATAGAAACACTCTGTGCTACCTCCCCAGCTGCAGCATAAAGAAAACATAATTTGACATCAAAGTTTTTAGTGTTGTCTCTGTTATGGACATGCTTAACCAAGATGCAAAACAAAATATGATTTAATTGAAGAATAGTTCTGTTGGAACACAGGCCATCATCAAGTCCTGACTGCTTCAGAAAAGTAAACGCATATTATTGAGGGCTTTATCCGTATGCTTCTTCAACACTGACAAGCTTGGGGCATCTAAAACTGCTCTAGACCAGCTCGCAGGAATAGGTAGTGGTGCCATATATCTATTTGGTTTCATGTGAACTTGCCCGGTTGGCAGTAGCTTATGTTACACCAGGAGTTTCTGTAAAGCCTGTGAACAGACACTACTGAGGTAAACACTCAGAGAAGCTCGAATCCAGACCTTGATACTGAGGACAATCTGTGTGCAGGCAGAGGATGGACACTAAAATAGACATATGAATCCAGCTATGGAACAGGAGTAGTGAGAGAATGCAGTCATTAAAAGACGCCGTAAATCTCACAAGATGACAAAATAGATCAGTGGCATAGTTTGGCTTTGAACCCAAGCTTCTCGCAACCAGCATCAGTCCAGTCAAGGAATCATGTTTCAAAAGTTTCAAAAGTCACTAAGAAGAGCTGTTCAGGTTTCTCTAGCCAAGAATTTCACACTGCTGCATCCTCTCTTTGTTGCAAAACTTTAAAAAAAAAAAAAACCACCACTGTTGACTCTCAACCTATACAGCCTTTCAATCTCACTATACAATAGAAAATTTCCTCCTTGGTAGACTTGGCAATCCCGAGAACAATAGCACTATTTTCAGCAGCAGCAGCATTATCTGGACATCAAGGAACAAAAAGGAAGCAATGATCTCCACAGAAAAACATTTCAGAGAGCTCTGGATTCCCAAGTGTATTTTGGGGAACTAATTTTTAATTCATACCTGGGATATTTTCTGTACGTTTCTCACTGGATAAATAATCACTATAGATTTTATTACTCTGCAGTCCTGCTATTCAACAGATGACTGTTTAACAGAGCAGTGTGATCTATTTTCTGAAGCATAGTCTTAACAAAAACACGCAAGTGGGAAAATTGAGACCCAGCTGAGTGGTTGTTTGAGTGGCCTGCATTAGCTTTGGCAAAAGCTGTTTGCTGCTTACATGGGAAATCAATTTCAGTATGTAGCAGAGAGGTTCACTATCTTGCTATCCTCTAAGGATCACAGGCAGTTCTTACATGTTAAGCACTTTCAAAAATTTAATCCAGCTGCCAGGGTGGCACTAATCTAATTCTCAGAAATGCTCATGCTCCAGACAGCAGAGACTGTTCCAAATCAGGGTCATCCAAGTAGGCTGTAACATTTGTTCTTGTGTTGAAATGCCGCAGCAGCAGATCTTGCAGTTTAGATCAAACTTCAGTGGCACCGATAGGAAAGATTTCACATAGGTTGAAGGGCTTAGGAATCATCATCAGCTTCTGAAACAAGTATTTGTATGACCTTGAACAAGCTATGCATTTAATTTTGCCATTTAGAAAATGGAAGCATGGCTTAATAATCTAAAGATCAGCGTAAAGACTCAATTTCTTTTATATTAGTTTCCATCTTCCCCCACAAAGTCTCACATTACTTCCAGTGTTATAAGTGCATAGTTAACTTATGAATTACTTATTTCAAGTTTACAAAAAATAGGATTGTAAAAATCTGAGCACAATTTAGTAGAAAGTAAAATAAGATACAGCACAGAATTACTTCTCTACTTGAACCGGAGAATTAGAACCTAAATATAGTACAATTTTTCTTTTTTTAATTCAGTAGAGTTTTAAAATCATCCTTTTCTCCTAATGTCTTGCTTTCATTCCCACCGTATTTTATAGAGATTTTTCAGCTTAGTACCCTCCAAAGTATAGCTAGGCCTGCTTAACGCAGAACTCAGCAGCTACTGCAGTTTCTTCATTTTCAAGCTTGCAGAAAAGGTGAGGACAAGCTTGCTTCCACTTTATTTCCCTTAATTAAGGGGTTATTTCCAATAGTGCATATGTTTTGGCCTACAAAGGTGGCCTAGAGCTTCCCTTCCAGCAGAGAAAAGGATGTTCTCAAAAGGATAAGCTAATTCTCAACTGAAATCTGCTATTTCCCCCTAGCTGTTCCGAATCCATGTGTTGATTTCATATACTGCCTTATGCCAGAAGATTTCTAGTTCTTGACTGTCAGCTATGCTTGTCAGAATCAGTTTGGACAGGGGATCTTGTATTACCTGTTCCCATCACAAACTACTGTTGATAACCCCTGGTTATAAAGTATTTCACTGAGATTGGAGATAAACTAGATTTATGACAACCTAACTGTATTTGAATACATAATCAAAGTTTTCCTGGATTACTAATGTTTACTATAAACTCTGATCTGTAACTTCATTTAAAAGATATGGAAGGCTGTCATTAAATACAAGCAACAGTCACAAAGTGGCAAAGTGGCTGAGAAAGGGTACAACAGCTAAAAACGTCTTTAAATGTGCTGATATCCCACTCTTGTCAACAAGTCCTTAGCAGCAAAAAGGAGAGCGCAAGTTCAGTTCCCCAGCTGCTTTAATTGTACTTCCCTGTTTACAGCTACAGGAAAATTGATCCTTCCATCTGTGCCTCTTATATTCGTTCTACATCTTACAACTGAGCCCAGCATCTCATTAGGTAAAACACACTGCAGTGCCCTTAAGAAAGCTGGCTCTAAAGAGCAGCTTCTGTCCAACTTCTGAAGCATCACAGTAGCATGCTTTGTTGCAGAGGGAGGTTTGTGAGCTTCTACTGACTTTCTCACATTGCTAGAGAAATTCTTCTCTTCCGTTGCCACCTTTGAAGGCAGTTAGATCAAAAAAGAGAAAGGTCTCATGACTTCAGTCAGAGAGAAAGTTTCTTTTTTGCTTATGAGAAATACATAAAAGCTGAAAAGCCTCTCTCTACTTCTAGCAAACAACTTACCTACTAAAGTACTGAGGATCAGTCTATCTGTCCATCTGTACAACTGTACAAGCTGTACAACAACCAGCTCTTAAAAAGAGAAAGAGACAGGTTGACATGACTGTCCAGAGTTTGCCCCAAAAGGAGATTTTTTTATTCCCTAAATTACAACCGAATTAATTTACCATCTCCACAGTGTGGACAACCTCCTTTTGAACTGTGAACTTTGAGAATTTGCACAGCCATTTTAGCAGAGTGAATGCTAGTGACCATCTCCCCCTGCAGGAGAAAGCATCAGAACCATGCAGCAATTAAGTGACACCAATACAAAGGCCTCTGATTAAGCATGTAAGATCTTCAGGTAGTGTTTATACACCAGATTGCTCCTTAAAGTAACAAAACCCTAAGAACACTCACATCCTTGTCTACTTCATCAAGTTATTAAATCTACCAAACAATAGTGAGGATCTCAGAACTCAAGAAAGAACATCTCAACACTGCTGTTAAAGTCCCTAGAAATTAACTCTTATTTCAAACCACTGTGGAATGATACCATTTGGTCACAACTTTCAGAAAATAACAATTCCACTTGAAGCTTTGAAATCAGGAGCAAACCTTATCTTGTCAAATCCCTCAGAAAAACCTGACCAAAGTAGCTTAAGGACTAAGATGGTCAGAAACTGAGATCTGAGGCTATTGAAGTACAGACTGGAAACTTTTCATTGTGTTAAGAGTATACAGTTGGCAAAACTCAGTCCTCTAAGACAGAACTGAAAGTTTCTAATACTTTGTTCTTAGAAGGTCAGGTTAATTAACGCACTGTTATAATAGCTTTGACAGTTCATGACATCACATTTGCTCAGTTGCCATCTCCCTAAGCCTTCTACCAGCCATCTGCATCCCAGTAGCAAAAAGCATACTTACTTGAGCATACTTGTATGTTTTAGAAGACCAGCTTAGTTGTAATTAATGAGTTTTCAATGAAGAGGTTGATTCCCTGATCAAAATTCATGCTGCTGTGGTTCCATCTTCTTCCCTCCACCCTGACACTTCATTTCTTTCACTTCCCTTTTGCCAGTCCTAGCATTCATCTGATGCCACATCAGTAATCCAATCCAGGAACTACAAAGCTGTGGCATACTTTTTTTCATAAGGCAGTGAGGGTCTCACTCCTGAGGACAACAAAAAGCAGCGACCATATCCACAATTCTGCATCCGTCCTATTACTCTGGTTCAGCCTACCTAGCTGGAATGAGGAATGCTGTGTCCTGCCAGAGAGTAGTATAATTTTTGGCAGAGTTCACAGGCAATATTCATCCAGCAAGAAAGCTGAGTATTGCAGACGTGTTTCATGAGAGAGCTCCCTTGAGTTGGGAATTTTCTGTGCTGACCTATTATATCTGCACTTACCTCTGCTGTACATGAGACCCTCTTACTGAAGTTGAGACACATGAACCAAATCAGCATTTAGTTTGCCTAGGCTGGCATACATACATATGTATACATAAATATGTGCACTTCTGGAAAGGAAATACGTTAGAAGGTTAAGTAATGAAATTTGCACTCAATCAGTACAGAGGGAGAAGGAAGAGGAGAAAGATGCCTTAATCCCTGAATAGGGATTGAGCAATGAGCAATGAATCCTCAGCGAGTTCACTGAGTGACACTGCTGAGAGAGATGCTCAGAGCTCACCCTTCAGTTTGATGCTAAGCACGGTAATGTCTGCACACTGACAAGAGGGGACATGAAGGTGATACTGGCAGCGCAATGTGACCTGTCTTCTCCACTGTAAGGAGTAACAGGGAGAGAAGAATTGCAGCCCTCCTTACTGTCACCCAGTTTCCTGTCCAAAAGAAAGCACTTGAACAGGTAACTGAGTCTGTGTGCATGACTGATGTTTGATAAGCATGCCAACAAAATCTGACATGCCATTCTCTGCTGAATGAGCCTCAGATCATCTCTGCTCAATCCTCCTTAAAGGAATATTAACACTGAGATCCTAACAAAGCAGTTCCCAATAAAAGGAGTGAAGGATGACACTTCTTCCACATAAAACCCATTCAATTTTTCCATTTTTTTTCTACCAATTTTCTTCTCCCAATTATAACGTACAATTCTCTGATGGAAATTTCTGTTTAAAATACAAAAATAAAGCTGCATGACAATCAGTGTCAGTGGTGATAAAGCAATTTGCATGGGATACAGTTAGAATAAAGGATATGATCTACTCAAAGCATCTTTAAGCAAGTGTGAGAAAAAGACAATATTAGTACATGATAGTAGGCTAATTTTCACAACATTCATACATTTAATCTCCTGTGGCATTAGTCATAACTACTTAAAAATTTTATGGCTCTTTTGTTAATGAGGTATTACAGTCAGTGAGGTGGCCAGGAGCTGACCACATTAAGAAACTGAAGAATTATTAGCTATACAGTCTGAGGCAATCTCTATTGAAATAATTAGCCAACGGTTTGCATAGAAACATCACTGCTATCATTTCAACATTAGATGGCAGCAAATACCTGTACACTGATAACAGGCAAACATTTACAAGAATACATTAGGGTGAGAACTGTACAACACAAAGCCCTTCAGACTACAGTCTTATCAGCCCCAAACAAGTGTCTTAAAATGACACATTATACAGGAACTTCAAAGACACCAGAAGAACTGAGCTGGTGACACCACATGAGCTTGGTGTCTCGTTGCCTGCAGAAGCACATGGCTGGTCACACTTCTCTGCCCCTCTCCTTTCTGTAACGATTACAAGTTCGCATAATTTTGAAATCTGTATCACATCTTAACATTCTGACAAACTGCACTACCAAAAATGGATTAAAAGAAAGCATGGCCAGCATATGCCACTAGCAAGAGAGAAAAGAGTGACTTATTGAATTCTGGTACTTTACCCTCTATATCACTTCTATTTAGTTTCACTCAGTAGTGGGCAGGAAAAAGGTTACAGACCTATATTGCAAATTGTAAGTGATTGCTGCTATAAAGTACAAAACATTTAGCACGGTGGAAGAGGCTGACTGAGCTTGTTCTAAGTATTCTTTAAATTGACATCACACTCCTGGTATTGTCATTAAAGGCTACTGCACAGCTGGACCATACATTACAATACTTTATTTCCTGTATGAAACCAGTCAGCTCTGATAGAAAATGCAGGTCAAGGCATATCAACACTGAGGGGGAGAGGGCATCAAACTAGATGCAGATATACTGCATTAACTTCTAGGGAGCAATGATCAGAGTACTGCTGCTCAGTGGAATGATTTGGGATTCCAGATTTTATGAACTGTTATAGTACAACATAATGCAAGGTAGTAGAATGAAAGTCAAGCAAGTTAGCTCATAGCCCTAATACATCTCACAAGGGACATGCAAGAAAGCAATAGTCTTGAAGACACAGCACACAACTTAGAACATGACAAGATGCCAGAGACTACTCAAGACGACACCACATTAGGCCAACACATACTAGATACACAAATCTTTGTTTTATGTTATCAGAGATGCAACTCCAACATATCACCAGAAACTGTTAGGTAACAACATGCAGCAAAGAGAGCAAGAATAGACTTTGTGGTAACCGTTTAGAACAGTTAGTTCAATGGCTGGAACCAATTCAACATAGGAAGGGTAAATTGCCAACCTACCTCCTTTTCTCAGCAGATAGATGGGCACAACATAGAGCATCACATGCTGGATGTAATAAATTTCCATTTCAAATGGAAGCTGAGGAATAAGGAAAAATATTGGTAAAGAAAAATATTTGTAAACATATTTCATCATTAACAACTGGAACTATTTTTCTCATCCCCGTCACAGTGTGTTCCGTTCAGTTCTTTTGTCACCTGTGACTGTTACCAAAGCAATGGCAGACATTAATGGTCAGTGCTCAGAAAACGCACTTAGCTGCACCCATTCCATCTCCCTCACCACAAACACAATGCAGTATTTCTCAATGAGAATTCTCAAAATTGGTCTGAAGCACAACAAAGGAGGCAAAACATAAAATTGCTCTTTTCCCTTTCCTCATTAATGTAAATTTTCAGTAACAATGCAAAACCCCAAAGTAATCAAAACAGAAACTATATTCACAAACATGACAAACTTATAAAAGAAAATTTCACTGTTAGTTTGGGTGAGATAGAATTCCATAGAAATGACTTTTGCTTACAACCATTTTAAAATACGTGACTAATCGCTAAGGGATCCTGTGCAAAAATCAAAAGAACTGCTTGCTTTATGGCAATGTGCATGTGTGTGTAGAACAGCCCAGTGTCTCTAACACAACAGATGACATCAGTCAGTCTTCAAGCTGCAGAAGGATGCAAATAAACAAGTAATCAGTTAGCGGTAAATCAAGTTTTCCTCACTTGCTTACAGTTTTTGGAAAACTGCAATTCATCATCTGCATATTCATGTAACTTTTATAGGACAAGTCAGACAGATTGCACTAAAATAATACTCTGCTAAAAATAACTTGAACCACAACTCCCAGTTCAATCTGAGCCCCTTAATCCCAGCCCAACTACTTCTAGCTCTTGATCAGCTAGAAGTGGCAGACTGTTCTGAACAACATTCCATCTGTAATTGTCTTTCCTATATCTATCTGTTAACAGACTCAAATCAAAAATTCAGAATTCAACCTCTTGTAGCAGCTTCCTTACAAAGCTGAAAAAGCATGGTTTACTATTATATTTCAGATATGAAAAAACGGACAATACTACTGAGTCTGAATTCTCATAGGAGTAAAGCAAAGCCATTAGTTTTGACTCAAATGTAGTGTCATTCTACAAGCTAACATGAAACCAGATGCAAGTACTACTTTCTTGGCTTGTGTTCCAATTTTAAACAAACAATTAACTAGGAAGAAAAAAAAAATCAATAAGAGCCCTCCCTTTTTGTTATTGTTCCAAGACAATGAACTCAGAATATTGAAACAGAAACATTACAAAAATTTCTACATCAACAGAATTGAAGATAGGATCTTCACACAGTTCAGTTTTCTTCCTATAGAGTAGCTAATAAACAGCAGGTAAGTAATACAGTGAGGTTTGACATTCTTAAAAAAAAATAAAAATAAAAATAAAAATAAAAATAAAAAAAGATTATTAAGATATTAAAACCATCAGCTGGATTTTTTTAGTGTTGGCATCCCTGAGCTGACACTATCACTGTCCTGTTTGCAAACTCCAAGATGTTCTGCCAGCTCCTGGGAAACAGCAAAAAACCTTCCATACAATCTGCTGGGTGATTTTATTCCAAGGATTCTATACCAAAACATAAAAATACGTGAGATAATAGCAAGCAAATGTAAGAGCTTCACAAAAGTTGCAAGGTGTACAGAATTTGAACCTTTTCTTCTGTTGCCCACTTAAAGATACTGAGAGCAAAGGGAGGGGATCAAAACAATTCAGAAAGAAGCTAACAGTTTTCTCACTGGAGGAAAAATCTGTACCCCTACCAGGTGGAGCACACACACTTGAGAAACAACAGCTCCTGATAGACACAACACAGCATGGGACACTTACTCCTGCCAAGCAGCATTCTCTGTTCAGTCTCTGCGCTTTCAGAAGGGCTCCTGCACTCACTGAGCTGTGAGGGTCAGTGACACAAACACGATGCTCAGGACACTTCTGAGAACAGAGTGACAGTTGTTTTCCTGCAGTAGTGTTGACAGTATTTTTGTTTGTGTGAAACAAAACATTCTTTTTTTCACTATGAAAGATTGTTTGTTCTGAAGATGGGTGCATTTCCTGGCATTGAACTGAAAGTGCATAGTTTCTGTACAGCCAAGCACTCACACTGTGCAGTCAGACAACAAACAGAAAAAGAACACGCACAAAAGATGGGCTACAAAGCTGTACACAGCAACTGGCTCACCCAGTTCTAAAGGTCTCATCTGTAAGTTATTTCATCCATAAAACATTCATTTGCAGATAGCAGGTAGGTATCTCGTACCTGTAAGAGAAAACTGAAAGCAAAGAGAAGGAGGAAGGGATCACCTGTTGAGCCAGGACATAAAGATCCTCTTTGTGAAAGCAACCAAGCACTTCAGCAAGCGATGGAGACTGAGAAATTCAGAAATCAAAAAACCTCTTACTCACACAATATTAAGTAAATTGAAAAGCTACGTTGGTCCACCTCGTCTTTGACTGTAGGCACTCACAAATGCCCCGTGTCTCTAAACTTGGGCTTTGGCAATCTCTGAAGCAGGCCCTGGTCCCAGGCCCCAGACTTGTCCTCTCCTTGTTTCTGAGAGGAAAAACCTTGCAGCCACTCTAAAGGGTGGTACCTCTCTCATAGCAAACCGATGAAGCATGGATTAAAAAACCCTATTTTTCCATCCACCTGTCCCCGCAGAGTGCCAGAAACACTGGCTATATATTCCTGAGATGCACCAGCCTGAAGTCGGTATACTAATATTAACTGTCAAATTATTTCATGTATTTTTGGACTCTTCTATCCCTTACCAGCATCATGCTTACTGCATTTCGTCCCATCCCTTCCTTGGAGTTTTAAAGTAACTAATGGTACAAGGCAAAGGACAGATTATCCATTGCTGCTATAAACTTGCACTCTAGGCTCCCTGACAGACTCAATGAATACAAAGTACAGGCTACCTTGCTACTGAAAATAAGTAAGTTTTTCTCCTTTAAACATTCTTATTTGCAGAAAAGCAGATCTGCTCCTTGTTCATTCATAGGTTTTGACTTTGATATAAAATCATATACATTTCAAAGTATATTAAACAGCACTGACATTCACAATTCCTCTAACATACACACAATATCAAAACATGCTAACAAAGCACTCTGTGACTAAGTATTCAGACCTCTCATTTTTAACATGTGGTAATGACGTTTCTGTTCGAAAATAAATGGTGCCTTGTTCTTCCAGGAAGAACATCAGCCTATGATGCAGATTCCAAAGTGCCACACTCCTCGGGCACATGCTTAAAGGTCCTCTGCTAAGTGCCAAGAACAGCGAGCACGCACTGAGCCTCATCCCAGGGAGAGGTCAGCTACGTTCAGAGCTACTGGGCTAAATAAACACCATTTCATTGCTCGCAAATCTGAGGGAAAGAGAAACTGTATGACGAAGGATTAGAGCACACCTTGTTCTTTCTGGGTAAAAGTCACAGCCATCAACAGCAGCTCTCTGAGCGTGTAACAGGGAAGCCTAACATAAACCTGGTTCTGTCCTAGGGAAGCAGTGAGCTCCTTCCATTGACTGCACTAAGCTTGGGAAAAAAATAATCTGAAGACAGTGCAGACTTAACCCCAAAAGTCAGATATTCAGATGAGAGTTTCTCTCCAGAAAGTGCAGCACAAGACACATTTAAACTAGTTTAAACCCACTGTGACAAGGCAGCTGCTTTTCAGTGGACTATGAGGTTGCTACTTTGTTGTTTTCTGGAAGCAGTACTCCTCCTTCTGTTAATTATTTATATTTCAACTGTGTATGTGTAACAACAGCTGAAGTTCTGTACCGTAGGAGAGCTCGCATTCCATCATCCCCTATAAAGACAGCAGAGCATGACAGGAAAAAGGAATTGAAGGATTTCAACTCCCAGGTCCAAGCTTTTTCTATAGCACAACCAGCACAATCTAGTCATTCTGGATCAGTCACTTTCTTAAACATCAGCAGTAAATCAGATTTGTAATCTGTGACCATTAGTTTCCTAAATGTGATCAGTAATCCAGAAATTAAAACCACAGACAGGTTTTTTATTTCACTAGCAAAGCAGATCGTAGTATAGATCAGTCAGAGAAGATGAATACAAAGGTATACTAAATATAAAACTCATAGGGCAAACAGCTACTAGGCCTAGGTAATGAGTGATGGTTACCCCTCAGCATATTCAGGATTGTGACAGCAAATGACTTACTTGGCAGAGGAGAAATAGTGCCAGAGATTAGAACAGTCCAAAGACAGACGCGAAGACTTCAAACAAACAAGCAAAAAGCCAACAAAAATACACAATGACAAAGAAAAAGAAGGGGCATTTTGAAAAGAGTTTTACTTATTCATTTTATTATTTTATTCATTTCTCCAGCAGACATTCCAACAAGCAAACGGCCAAGAAGCTGCCTAGTGCTCCAACCACTGCTACACTACCAGGGCATCTTTGCAGCTCAGGCACCTCCAGCTTACCTGACAGACAGCAGAAAAGCAACCTCCATTTATGTGAAGAGAGGGAAAGAGTGGAAAGAAAGAAATGTTATGATGAAATAAAAAGAATACCAGGGCTGCAAAAAACATCTGCAAAGAAGGGTTAAACATTCATGTGATGTGTGAAAGTCTGAAGCAGCTTCCCATAGATTTACTGCAACTATTTTTTCCCATTGTATTTAGGGGCAGAGCATTTCAGTTGCCTGTCACACATCCTCTTTGCACGTTATAAAAATACATATTCTCAAAAAAAAAAAAAAGTTTCCAGTAGGTGTGTCAGTCAGCATCCATCCTCACAGCTGTTCTACACGACCCAGGCAGTACTGAGAATGAGAGCTGAATTTCCTTAAAGTAGCACTAATTTAAGTTTTATCTAGTTCTCATTTTCAGCTAACCCAGTTAGTGCAGAGAATGTATACTGAGGGAAAGAATCAGCATCTGTACTTGCTACCAAAGTATTAGCAAGTGTGAGTTCAGTCTTAAGAGTTATAGGAAAGCATCTGTTATGCCTGCAGAGTAAAGATGCAGTAGATCCAGTCACTAGGAATGTGACTACTTTTACTAGACTACAAAAGCCAGAAAATCCAGGTAGGCTAAAAGCCTGCAGGATTCCAACCAATAAAACACCCGAACTCTGTCAAGCTGTAAGAGACCTTTTTTCTTGGCATGCAACTACTAAGGATGAAGTTTACTAAGAAAGCCAGGAGAACATGGAGCTCAGCGCAACACTGATCTCAACAGAATGCATTTCTCCTTCCATCAGGGTTTTGAGTATTTGACCAGCATTATATATGAAGTTTACTGTGTTTCATAAGACATCACTGTCTTGTGGTCAGTCCACTTTTACCTTGCAGACCAGCTCCCATTAATAACACTATGGGCTCAATCAGGCATTTGTAGAGTTAAGAGTAAAAAAGTTTTAGGTAATAAACAATACCAGTTTCAGAAATAGCATTTTTCCAGTTCCTCAGAGATAATATTTGGACTACTTCACACTACCAGCAGGAGGTAGATTTCTATTATCAAGTAAAGGTGTGACTGTAGATTGCATTTACACGTATCATTTTGATGCACATAGTAGAGGTAACTGCTGAAAGATGCAGAAATATGAGCTTTAGGACCTACTGGCAACAAAAGCACAGTTTCCCCACAGACGCCAGCATGCAACTGTCCTGTTATTTTTCCTTGTGCCAGACAGATCAGGCCAGTTTAGCTATAATGCCACATGCTACCATAACTTATCCCATTTTGCTCTTCAGACAAAGACATCTCAGGCAAACTGTTTAGTGCAGTGAATTATTTATCACCATAACATGCAATAGAAATGCAGTAGACAAAGATCAGAGGTACTGCACGCTGTGTACAGTAAGTACTGCTTAGCGTATCATTCTGTTCCTAAAACAGATTTAGAATGCGTAACTCTCAAGCCAAATAGCTCTAATAATAGAATTCAGCAGCTTCTGGAAACATTAAATCTGCACCATCCCAGCTGCATCCCAGCAAGTTCAACATCTCTGCAACTTGTCCTAATTTTTACTTTATCTATATCAAAATTTTCAGGACATCAACTGGGAAAAAAAACAAAAAACAAAACAACAACATATACTTAAAAACAAGCAGCAAGTTTCCTTTAAAATTTGATCACTGTAATACAAAGTTCAAACAATTATAGTTACTGTAAAGGCTTGGTTTATGTGGTAGTTAGATGAGTTTATTCACATAGCTAGGATATTACAACATCCCATATAACTTAAACAGAGTAGAAAGAAGTTACTTGCTTCTGTATTTCTTATACACTTCCAGGGTCCCACCTGGCATCCTAACAATATGATTCCTTTAGCATCTTCTCTAACATCTTAACATCTTCAGCTAAAATCTGATTGAGTTTTTCAGATGCAAGACTTCAGCATTTAAGGCTAGATCTCAAACCCTTATCACAGCTTCTCATATGTGAATTGTGTATGCTTGCCTCACAACTTGTGAAGCCAGTTGGGTAGTTCATTATCTCACATACCAGAAGACTGATGGACTCCAGATGACTTGTTCTTACCATGGTATTTTGTAGCATAAATAGGCCTATCATTCAAGTTCCTTAAATAACACAATTCCATCTCCCTCCCTGCCAAAGGAGTGCCCTTCCAGTACTGAAAATATAAAGTTGATTAGCTGAGCATCTTACACACAGCACAGCATTCATCTTATGCTCACCTATAACTTCATGCTTCTATTATATAAATCCACCAGTTCCTAAACATCCATCCATCACCCACCAAGGTGACAATTAACTTTTCATTCCCTATCAATAAGCTGCAAAAGGCAGAAGATATTTACAAAGAAAAAACATACTTCTAATATTTTGTCCTGCTCCTCACTGATGATCCACAATTTGCTGGTGTGTACGCACCTACTGCTGAGCTTGTTAAGTTAGCAGGCTAATTTAGCCAAGGGACTACAGGTCACCGGTAAGCATCTGCTGTCTGTAAGATAACCAAGAGGCAATCCACTTGCAAGAGAGAGGATAAGCGGAATGTCAGTTGAAGACAATGAAAACTATGCATCTCCTAAGCTTAAAACACATCTTACATGATGAAAGGTAAGAGCAACCCACCTTAGCGCTCAGTGAAATAAACCAGTTTGGTTTTACATGTTCACAAATTGATGAGACAACAGCCTTCTGCTTTTCAGTGCACACAGGCCTTAGAACATTTGCTCATCTGTCCCTAGACAGCATCTCCTTCCCCACTTCTACAGCAACACTTGTGTCAGGTGCCCAATCTTTCATGCTCTTAGTTTGTGCCAGACACAATATATTACAACAGTTTGCAGACAATTAAGAACACAACATCTTTGTATTGAAATGTACACATGAAAACATACATCTTAAAATATCATACTAGTGAAATAAAAAAAAAGATGAGGTGTATTCTCGGCCGAGTCAAACATCTCTTCATTTAGATACTATAAAACAACATGGACAGAATTAATGTGTTTTTTGTTTGTTTTTTAACTCTTAAGTTGTAAGAGAAATTTCTTGGTTTTGTTACATCAGTGTAAATGACAACGACATTTACAGAGCAGAATGTGTATCTACCATGACAGAATTTGGGCCAAAGCAGCCATGCTATAAAACATCACCCAAATTATTTTATGCCTGAAGAAACACTGAAAAGAGACAAGCCTGGCAAGCAGCTGTTAAGCCAAAAATAACCTAAGCTGTATTTATTCCAAAAATACTTGCTCTTGGACATTATCCTTTGCCTCCTTTATCCCTAATTAAGGACAGATTTTTATAAGTAGTCCATATTTTTCCCGTTCAATCTCCACTTCTCTAATTTAAATGAGATCTTCAAAATAGCACAGAAAGCACAAGCTAATAATTAATTATTTCAACATTTTATCCTGAGAAGGTAATATAGAAAAGTATTTTGTTATGCTAAACTTAAGAACTAGATAGTTTGAAATACAAAGTGAGATTTGTGCTCCCACTTATCAGGGAAAATCAGTACAGTATATATTTTTTTTAATGTCCCTTCAGCAGGAATTAGTTCTATTAAAACACACTGACAAACTGCACATAAGCAGCTATATATATATGCATATGTATATATATGTACATAGTCACACGCATGTATACACACACGCATGAATATATATTTTCCCATTTGTAATGCGTTATATATTTTTTCCATCTATATAGAAAAGAATATACATAGTTAGCAGAAAAGGAAGGACAAAATAAAACTTGAATAAGCTCTATGGTTATTTTACTACTAAAATTTGAATAATGATTCAACTTTCTGTGAATGCATGTGTTTCATGCAGTGAAGAAAGTCCATACTGATATGTAAAAGCCTACAGATGGATAATCCTCTCTCCAGTAATTAAACTGCGTCTCGGGGGAATTTTTTCTTATCTTAAACAGGGGAAGAAGGAAAGCATACACAAGTCCAAAGTAAGACTTAGTTTTCAAGTCTCCTAGAGACCAGTGTGGACAGTCAACATGGCGTATCATCAAAATTCAATACAGATGCTGATTTATAAACTTAATCCTATTAAGACTGCCTAGATTTGTAAATAGACAATCACTAATGAGATTTGTAACAGAGTCTGAAGTCCCTAACAATATCATTAACTCACATGCTATGTAAATATAGATATGAATACATTATCCAGACACTGTAAACATGTAAGCAGATGAATTTAAGTGAACTCTATTTTAAAACAGACATTTAAATGGTTGCAGAAAAGATTTTTGCAAATTAGACATGGCCCTCTATACCCAGACTAGCACATCCAAGTCCTTCATATGCTGGGGGCACCACAGCTGAATGCAATGCTCCAGGTGGGGTCTCATAACAGTAGAGTAGAGGTGAGAATCACCTCATCCAATCTAACAGCTACACTTCTGATGCTGCTCAGAACATGGATGACTCTCTGGGCAGCAAGCGCACATTAGTGGCTCCTATTCAGTTTTACTTCCACCACATACTTCTCTGTAGGGCTCTGCAGTATTTTTCAATCCATTTGTTGTCCATCCTGTACCTGTGCTTGAGATTGCCCTGACCCAGGTGCAGGACCTTGCATTTGGTCCTGTTGAACTTCACATCATTCACATGGGCCCACCTCTTAAGTCTGTCCAGATCCCTCTGGATGGCATCCCTTCCCTCCAGTGTGTCAATAGCACCGTGCAGCTTGGTGTCATGCGCAAGCTTGCTGAGAATGATCTCGATTCCACTGTCTACATAGTCAAAATGGATGTTAAATAGTGCCAGTACCAATACTAACCCCTGAGGAACACCCCATGTTTTACACATCTCCATCTGGACATCAAGCTGTAGGCTGCAACTTTTTGAAGACTGCAACTTTTTGATTGCAGCTATCCAGGCAACTCTTCATCCACTGAGTGGTTCATCCATCAAATTCATTGTCTCTCCAACTTAGAAACAAGGACGTCATGCAGGACAGTTACTATATGCTATACCCAAATCCAGGTAGAAAAGAGCAACCAGTATTATCTTATCCACCAGTGCTGTAACCTCATCACAGAACAAATCTGTCTGGCACTATTTGCCTTACTGAAGCTATGCTGGCTGTTACCAGTCACCTCTTTGTTTTCCATGCTCTTTAACAGAGTTTCCAAGAGGATCTGCTCCATAGCCTTACCTTGCCAGACACAGAGGTGAGACCCTTTTTAAAAGAAGAGTTAGACTTCTCCCTTTCCAGTCACTAGGAGCTTCAGACTGCCACAACTTCTCAAGTATGACGAACAGTTGCCTTACCAACTTCATCCACCAGTTCCTTCAGGACCCCCAGATGCATCAAATTAAGTCCCATGGACTTGTGCACATGCCACACCCTATTCTATGAAGTTTATTTCAAAGCCTCTTATGTTTTACCCCTGTTCAGAGACCAGGCCAGAACTTTCAAAGTACTTTCTTCCACATCTAGAATAAAGCAGTGTTAACTCTCCACACTGATTTATAAACATAATCACAAAAATTCCAGGATTGGAATTTTGGCTCCGTCATAGTGATTTGTACCAGGAATCTACAGCCTGGTAAGATGAACTACATGCAGTAAAATGAACCAAAGGTCAAATAACCTTACGGATAAAAACTTTTAGAAATAAATTAGAGAGGAAAGATACAGTACACTCACCAGGCGTGTATTAACGACAGGAAACAGCAATGCCAAGAGAGCCCCGTTCAGCATATGCATCTGCAACCTTAGAAAAGAGGAAGTGGTGTTTTCAGACTGGAAATGAAATGCAGTCTTTTCACTTTTTATGTAATATCTCTTCAATAAAAAGCAATCAGTGATTTGAGAAAATTTGAATAAAGCCACAGTTAAATGCAATAACTAGGACAAAGCCTCTCTTTAAATACACATTTAAATACTTCCTTAAGTAGGACTGCTTTCTGTAATGAGCTTTGGATTCCTAGAAGGCCTAGGCTGCCCATTTCTGTTAATCCAGATCATGATACAGGTTGTATTGGAATTTTGCTGTTTATTCAGAGCTTGAACGAGAATATTTGACAAGGTTTTACTCCTGCACATCTTTATACGGATACAACTTCAAAAGTTGAAAAAAATACTCAAAATCAGCACGGATTTGTTTTAGTTAATTTTCTTTTTAAAACTAGACACATATTGCGTACGTACAGTGCTCAATGAAGACCAGATACTAATTTTTGGTGAGGATAATCGAAAGGTACGAGGCAGATGAAGATAAGTAAACAAGCACACATTAGCCTGTGGAAGGAGGAGCGTAGTTTCAGCTGTTACTGAGCTAAGGTATATTGCTAGGGAGACCAAAACCATCAGAACAAACGAACCACGGCTATGCGGCTGTGCAGTCAGTTTAAGCCATTGCCTTTCTCAAGGTATCATTTTTCAGTCCGACCAATATGCCTTTCCTACTGAATATAT
>JAOWBP010004006.1:12692335-12707110 GCA_028571105.1 Tragopan temminckii
ATACGGACACAACTTCAAAAGTTGAAAAAAATACTCAAAATCAGCAAGGATTTGTTTTAGTTAATTTTCTTTTTAAAACTAGACACATATTGCGTACGTACAGTGTTCAATGAAGACCAGATACTAATTTTTGGTGAGGATAATCGAAAGGTACGAGGCAGATGAAAATAAGTAAACAAGCACACATTAGTCTGTGGAAGGAGGAGCGTAGTTTCAGCTGTTACTGAGCTAAGGTATATTGCTAGGGAGACGAAAACCATCAGAACAAACGAACCACGGCTATGCAGCTGAGCAGTCAGTTTAAGCCATTGCCTTTCTCAAGGTATCATTTTTCAGTCCGACCAATATGCCTTTCCTACTGAATATATATCTTAATATTTTATTACTTAAAGCTGCAATTAATTTCTAAAATACGTTATGCAGAGTAGACAGAAATGTAGTAAACAGGAAGCATTACCTGAAGAGAATCATTGCGGCCCGACATGGAGGGCAAGCAAGAAGAAAAATCTGAAATATCAGAAACAAATTTAAATTAATGATATGATCTTTTAGAGTCCATTATCAATATCTTTCCTTCCAAGCTCTGGATGCAACAACCGGTTTCTAACCAGAAGAACTGTTTTACAGTAAAGATGGAAAAGACTAAAAAACGTTAACAAATCCAAAGGCTTACACATTTTTACATAAATTCACATTTTCCAGGTGTAAAAGGATTACACAGTACGAGCAGCATCTAGGGTTGAGCTTCTGCCAATGCCTATCTGATATCAGATAACGTTGTTTTAGAAACAAAACAAAAACAGTCTTTCCAAGGCCTCACGTAAAGCAGAATACTGTATTATCCACCCCACAGTCCTCAGTCATCACAAATCCTCACAAAGTCCTCCCTGTGCTAGTGACCAAGTGCTTACACTGGCAGGCCTTCCCTTCGCTTCAGCAGTGTAGGTCCCAGCTCCTGGAGCTTTAAATTGAGATAGTTCTATAAAAGCCTCTTAGTACTTCCCACAGTAAGGCTACCACAGTATCTGTTCTACAGGTAAGCTTAGTGGTCATCTTTAAACATGCCCACTGCATTACTCAGGAGAATACTTCCAAAAGTTCTGCAAGCATGTTGCCAATTATTAGCCACCCATTTCACAAGTCCAAGAATAACACGATACAACTGGAGAATATTATATTTGTCTTTCTTTGCAGATCACACTCCTACCATAAATAGGATCTGATTTAAATCATTATGTAGTAAAATACTGTTGCAACTATACCCCATATAAATTCAGAAGATAATCACCATCCTTTGATGCTGCTATTTAATACCTTTCACGGTAAGTTAAAGCACTTCATATCAGAAAGTCTTTAGATATGAAGAGATGACATAAGTAAGTGCTCAATGATGATTATATTGTATGCTACTGAAAATAAGAGAATTCCTACACAGTTTGGTCTACTCTCCAAAATATATATATATATATATTTCAGCAAATAAAGGGAATTGTGATTTTTATTGCTGTTGCCAAAATAAATTCACAATAGATCAATTCTCAGCCAACATACCAAATTATCATTAAACCACTGCAAAGTGAGAACATTTGGAGAACGTGTCTGTTTTCCAGGCAGCTCACCAGACTTCCTCTCAAGTGTTGCAGGACACATCTGTGCAGATACACATTCAACTACTGCCAAGCACATACCTGCTGCAGCAACTGCAGAAAAGCCAATGCCCAGGTGATACTACTGATCCCCTGTTTCTAAGCAGGGCTTTACTGTCATTACCAAACAATGAAAAGTAAAAGAATTCTGAATATTTTATTTCCAGTTCAGCTTAATACACAGGCATATAGTTTTCAATTTAGTTATCAGTTTTTCAAGTTTTCAGTTCAGCTATCCTATGACTTCCTTAAGCTCCTAGGTCTGACAGATAGATGTTGCTTTTGAAGCATAGTTCATTCACACCAACCAACATGGAAAATACTCTGCTCTTTCAGTATAAAATGCATTTTCGTATTTCTTTCATCTTAAAAAAAAATAAAAAAGCTGGTTCCTCTTTTCTCTGTAAGCACGAAATAAGAGAAACAGAAGTGTCTTGATCACTTCACTCACTTTCTTTCCTGACACAATGCAGAACGCTCCAAATCCCAAGTCTGCTTGCTGCCTACTGGCTGAGTATCACCACGGTGGATCAACAGTAACTAATACTAAGAATTATGGCACTGTTATACAGGTTGAGATGAACATCTATAAAAGTACTTCAAAACCATGAAGACCAACAGAGAAAAATAACAGATTCACAGTTACTTACTTCCAGGTCAGCTCCGCTGTAAGAAACAGTTTTGAGAACTAATGAGGCAACATAAGCACTTAATATTTCCAAGTATGCAACTCCCTTGGTTGGGGGGAATCTTTCAGAAAACATGTTTGAGGGCAACGGAGAAAGCTAGAACGCTTATGTTCGAGCTTTACAGTAACAGAAGAGATCTTCAAATGTTTCGGCGCTAGCAAATTAACACCAAGCACTTTCTCTCTAAACACGTAAGTACTTTCCCATGATAAATCAACCTCATAACCTGTTAAAAGGGACTCTTCACAAGAAACATTTGTATTTGATTTTCAAAGAACTGTGTCACCAAGTAGATTTAAACATCATAAAAAGCATTTTTGTGAGTTCAGCTCACAGAGTAATTAATGGCCTGAAAATAATCAAGTTCCCAGCAGACAAGCTCTAACACACGCGTTCACATCTTCATCCCAAAATCGTACTACATTTCTCTGTCATACTGGAAATAAAATCCTTTGCCTTGTGGGGAAAAAAGAACAGCAGTGTTTTGAACACCGAACAACATCATATCAAATTAGTGCATAGCTGTGAAGAATTCCCAGCCTCTGCTTCCCTGCTGGCACTCCCAAGGATTTACACACACAGCCCATCACAGATGTTGCCCCCACCTCCTCACTGGGGGAAAAACAAGCTATAAGATACCCCTCCTTTGTATTATATGTCATACAATAAATTCAGGGCACAGTTCTGACTGCTCCTGTCCACCCTGACGTCTCTCTCCAAAAAGCACAGAGATGATGAGCATGACCAAAAGACTCTTCAACCTGTTAAAAAAATGGACAAACAAACAAACCCTGTAGGATATAAGTAAGAGAAAGAGAGGGTACAAGATCACGAGTAGCCTTGGAGAAACGTACAGGCCAGTCCTAGGTGGGGATAGCACTGAGAATAAGGATATTCAAGTCTTTTTCACCAGCACAGGACCAGAAGATTACCCAGGTTTTCCTCAAGGAATAAGCCATAAAGAAATTCACAATACTGTCAGATTGACAAACTGAGGTTCACTTCAACTTTAAGGACCCTGATGAAAGTAGAAGTCAAAGTCAGAGTAATTTGTAACTGCTCTGCCATAAATACCATTGTCCATCCCAGTGGGAAATATTTCTAGCATGAGAAACTGGCTGGCCAGCACCCCCTGCACAAGCCCAAGTACAAAGGTCACACCACAACACATGACAGATCAGCAGGGCTGTTACCATTTGGAGACTGTAATGTACAGGATTGCTCTGCTTAACTGTTCCTTTACCAAGACAAAATCAGAAAGAAACAGATCTCACAACTAATTCAGAGATGGGTTGCAAATCCATCTATTCCATGTTCCCCTTCTTTGAACCATACTCTAAAAGAAAAAGTTCTAAGTAATATCCATGGGATTAGGACAGACTGGAAAGTAGAATGAAAAGGATAGTGCTTTTCTCCCCGTAGCAGCAAATTTTAAATTCTAAAGCACACCTGTATGTGAATTTGTCATTAGGTATTCCATGGAGTTGCCAAGAAACACCTTGTTTAAGTTCCATGAATTTCAGAGAACAATTTTGTCTTAAATCTGATTGTATTAATTGTTTGTGTTGCCATAGCAAGTAGAAGAGCCTGTATGTAAAAGGCCTACTCTGAAGACTGTAAGATCATAACTTTACTTGAGTGTACTGAGAAAGCTTCTTTAACTACTAGCATGATCATGTGAAATCCACAGACCTGAAAGAGGTCTTGTTTCTACCTTCAGACAAAGGAACATTGACCTACAGCAAAACGTTTCTTCATCTGGTTATAGATAAACTGTTCTCTTCTTTACCGAGTGAATACAGCAAAGTCAATTAGGGCTCACTCCACCATTAAGCGAGGTCAGCAGAGAGACAGAAACATGCATAACAAATATTATCTTGTCCGATCAAAACTAACCGGAGAGACAAAAAGCAATTCAAAAGGTAGCAGTGGAAGAAAAGAACAAGTCACACCAACTGGTAGCCAGTGACAGGACACAAGGGAATGGAGCAAATCTTCACCAAGGAGGTCCAGACAGGAAATTGGGAAAGATTTCTTTACCACGAAGGTGGTAAAACACTGGAAAAGGCTTCCAAGAGGCAGCGATGCCCCACGCGTGCCAGCATTCAAGTGGCATTTGGTCAGCATCCTCAGTGACATGCTTAACTCTGGTAAGCCCTTCCTTATGTGCATTAAGGTACTCCCCACAGCTGAAGATATTTAAAGACATTTTAAAAGCTAAAGTACCTTTTAAAGGTAAGGCTAAGTATTTTTCAGTGTGAAAAAAAAATCATCCCCACTACTCCCTCCCCCTCCAGAGGTGAAACATGAGACAAGGTACATTCAAGCAGCTGGATAATTTATGTAGAAGGCTTTAAACCCTAAAATTCATTTTTTGAAGTAAGTTCAAAGTAATCATTCAATCATCTATCAGAAAGCAGCAGTAACAACTCTATCATGCAGCTTCCATTCAGTGTCCAGGTTCAGATTAGACGCTGACCGTTTGTGCACAAATTATCAATTAAGCACAAAACAGCAGTATCATTTGAAAGCTATCTGTTTGCCTTCTAAAAGAAGTAACTGAAAAAAAAAAAAAAGCAAAGACTAACACTTGTTTGGTGTTACTCTTTGAGACTGTCAAATCTGAGGAGAGAAAGAAGATCAGAAGATCTTACATTCTCTTTGCTAAACAGCAGCGATTTGAATTTGCTTAATACTTTAGCATAGAAGTACAGCTCTCCTACTGCAGCTGTCAGGAAAGTTCAGAGACTACTTAATTGGTCCTGTAGAATTTTTTATTCAGCATTAAGAACACGCGTGATTCAAAGCAACGTTACTGGCAGGTAATTCAGTAATACCACAGTAAGAGCAGACTGTGAGAAATACGAGCACGTCAGTCCTTCCTTCCAGCCTCACAGTTTCACTGAGATAAAAGAAGCACACCGAACTATTTCCATCCTCTACTCTACAATCTAACGTTTCCTAAATTAACTATGGCCCCTTGGACATCCCTGGTTAGGCTTCCCTTCCATAGGTCTAGCTACTGACTGAACCTGTACTCACCTTCTTTTACTGTCTTAGATGAAAGATTTGTAGATTTCTCATGTTTATGGTTAATTATTAACACAGGACTAAGCTGCTTCTATGGTGTGCAGTAGAATTAGTTATATTAGATAGGGTATCTTAGAAACTGGGATTTTGGAGAGAAGGTGTCACTGAGCTTATTTTTCTTCCTTGTTCTCCAATCAACATTTGCACCATCCCTTTGCTGGCAGTGACTGACTTACTACCTCCTCCATTCCTAGCCTAACACAAATAGCAAAACCTGCAAAAGAAACTTATTTAGGGGGGAAAAGAACAAAAAGGCTGACAAAAGAAAGTAATATTCAAGGCTCCAACTTCTTAACAAAACTGTTTCATGCTGAATTTAGATTAATTTCTATTTACACCTTTTACTGACACTGAGAGACCTTGCAAGGTCTCCCAGTAAGATATTCACGTGGATATTGTTCTGTCTTCACTTTTGTTACTTTCTCCCCTGAGCATAACATTCCATATCCACTTCCCACAGTAGCAAAATTGATGTAATAGAGGCCTGCTCTACTCTTCCTCAAGTCACCAGTGCCAGAGGACACCTGGAACATTTCCTTGTGACATACAATTAAGTGCTGGATATATGCAGCTCTTTCAGATTGAACACATAAGAGCAAATTGAATAATATTCCTGTTTGTTTTGGTTGGGTGTTTTGTTGTGGGTTTTTTGTTTGTTTTGTTTTTCTGTTGGTTTTTTTGTTTGTTTGTTTGTTTTTTTGAGTTGCTATGGCACATTTTCAAAAAGATGGCATTAAAGAAACAATGTTAAAAGATCAGGGAAGCTGAAAACTTATAAAAAAAAAAAAAAAGAGTAAACTAAGAAAATCAAAGAATTAGAAACCTTAATTCACCCAGGCATTAAATCTCAGGTCTTCGGTGAAGCCATCCTACAAGGAGTATCTCCTCGCCCACCACTCCTCTCCATCTCTCCCAAATAACAAACATATGTTTTCAATTCTGCCTGTTCCTTCCTTCAAAAAATCCAAACAAACAACATCATATCTCACTGTATCACAAGAGTAGTTGAGAAATAAATTACTCACGTTCATGTGGGGGGAAAAAAATCATAATTGCTACAAACAGTTAGAATGTCCCACAAGAAAGTATTTTTAGCACACAACTTGAATGGTGTAATGAATGTTTCTGGCTTTTTTTGGCTACACTGGAGCATCTTCAGCCTCAGACAGCGAAGGTCAGAACGCCTGCTTTCTACACATGGAAAGTTCAACTGCTCCCTGGCCTTTTGCAACACTTAACATAGATACAAGCCTTTGTTCAACTGAAGAAATGCAGTAAAAAAGTATGAATAAAAATGTTTTTCTCCCAGTACTCTGGGCTCACATCACAGAACCCTAAATGGGAAAAAATAGAAGCCATTAGCACCCCCACCAATGCTTCCTAGTCAAATATCCTTAATTTGTTTCTCATATTGGTAAGGAGGATTATGGTGGTCGATAAGGATTTCTCTGAATATCTTCCGTAAATCATTTTTCACATTCATTACTCAAGACTTGTGAGGCACAGGCTAATCTTCCTGTGCGCAGAGAGGCTTTACCAGTGAGAAACTGAGCAAGAGTGCTTTCACTTCTTATATGTCAGAAGCTTCCAGAATAAAGAGCACTTCAAGTTCGTGGGCTAATGCACAAGTTAGATGTCAGAAGGCTTCTACTTCTTCAAGTGGCAATTACCCAATGATTCTGTTACAGGTAACTAACCGCATATTTGGAAATCATTTTTGATTGCATACAGTGGACAATACCGAGTGCACATCCTACAGTGAGAAGTATCTTTAAAAACATTAGGACAATTAATATGTTATAGTTTTATTATTACAAAAGCTCATTTTCCTCTAAGAAACAAATACTAGTACAATCCACAAAAAGCTACAACGTGTAACAACATATTCCTGATAACATTCCTGGAAAATGCCATCAACTGCCAAAGTATTACACTAGAGACTATTTACTTGGCAGTCTGAACAGATGTGAACCCTTACTGTATCTATCTAAAGCCCTGAGGAAGTGTCACGAGAAACATGAGTCCTATTACACATCCAGCAGGTTTCAAATTCATGGCACAGAACTTCCTCTGGGTGAACATCACCACGGCTCAGGTTGCTGTACGTCACACAACTGCTGCACTAAAGCTCACCATCTGCTACTACAAGAGCACACACATACAGCAGTGTAAGGGAAGCAGCAAAGGAGCATTTTAAGCATGGAAGTCAGAAGATGAAAGTCAGCCCAACCCCTGGAACATTTACGGTGTCCCATACGGTTACTGCTGTTACTTCATTTATTCTACAACTCCACTGAAGTTCCTATAGGCATCAGACAGTGATTTCTGAAAGATCAGCTGAGGCTGCTAGCTAACAGTTGGCATGGAATGGCTTGTTAAACTGCAAAATAGGTAGAAATCCTAAAATGCATTATGCTTAATGGTGAAGCATTAAAGCACTGGACAGAACGCTGAAACCATTCCTAAGAGCCCCATTCTCCAAAGTAATTAAATAAGTAGATGCTGCTCAAACTACATAGCTTACACTGTGATTAATATTTGTATTAAATCTATGATCTTATCAAAACAACATCCACTTGCCTAATAATTTCCCTAGTTTAGGTAATAATCCCCACTGTAAATATTTAGGCTAACTTAAGCTTTTTCCATCTACAATTTCCAATTGTGCAATCCCTACTTTTTAGAGAATCATATTGCTTTATTTCTCCCCTTTTTATTCCCTTTCTCCTAAGAATAAAGGGGAGAGTTACCAAAGTATGCATTCTATCCTCAAATGCAGCAGGTATTTCTGAAGTCTAGCAGTTCAGTCTGGATCTCCAACACACCAAATTCCTCAACTGGAATGCTCCCTGTACCATGAGATAACGCCATGATCTGCACCACCTTGACTGAAATAAAGCAGTGTGCATTTTCAGCTCAACATACAGCATGCGCTGGCCAAATCTTGTCCAAGGGGCTGAACTGTAACCTCTTCAAAGACAGCAAATTGTGACTCACGGCCTGAAAACATTCGCTGTTCTGTTTACACTCATTAAAAATATTTATATTATTTGTGAATAAGAATCCTTGCCTTACCTCACACCGATATTTCTCAATTCCTTTTTATATACTGAGATTCACTAAAAATAAGCAAAGGAGTATGTATGCAATGTTAAACATCATGGAAAAACTTCTCTCCAGCTCAAGAAACTATGATGTTAATTACAGCGTCAATTAAAATATTGCAACAATTAGAAATAGTTAGTTACTTAAAGGGCAGATGAAACCATTCAAGCAGCCGTGTCTTCTATTAACTGAATGCCAAACTACTAGTTCAGGAGCATCCCAGACCACATATAAAGGAATTGGTGATTTGCCTCATGACACATCACCTCATCCCTGTGCCCCTGAGCTGCCATCATCCTTCCAGAAGGAAAATACACCCATAGGCAAGAAATAAGAACTGGCCACCAAGAACTATTGCTGCTTTCAGTGCTTTAATTGGTTTTCCATCTGCCCTTTTTACCACACACCACGATGAATTTCCTTTCTAGGAATCAGCTTTAATAGGAGATTTTAAAGAGTAATTTGAACTTACAAAAAGGTTTGTGCTGTGCAGATCTGAAAACCAAGCAGCACACTTCATAGTCTGGCATATCTATGAGCTGTGATTACGCCCATCTTCCACTTCAGTGGTGGCTACCGGAGAGCATTTAAGAGCCCAGAAAGGATTGTTTGCCTCACAACAGCAGTCTCACACTCCTCCTGAATGTACAGACTTGGGAAGAAAGCACGCCATACTCCAAACACTTCGCCTTGACTTTCACAAGTCTTTGTTTTTATCTTTTTTAATCCTTAAAATAACAAATTCAACTAAACCTCATTTTTATCAAATCTCCTGAAACCCAATCCTGACTTTCAGAGTGCTTTAGAAATTGCATTTTCTGCAGGTTTGGAATGTAAAACTACACACAAAAATTACATAGATAAGAGAAGTGTACAGACATTTTAAAGAAGGGAGTTTTAGAAATAGACATTTAGAGGTGTACATTCTGAAAAATGCATAAATACATGGGAAACTTTGCCTTTGCTGTTTTACAAGGATTGTAATACATGCAGCAGTGGACAGAACTATTAGAAATCTTCTCTTTAGAATATTGCAATCCCTTAAGAATTGAATAACTCATTAAACCTCTACCTGGAGGCTGTTGCTTATGTTACCTAATAGCACCTGTTGGCTATAGTTTTGTGTCATCTCTATAAAAATCTCCAGTATTTCTGTAATCAAGGTTTCAGGATATTAATGCCTCTTTAATTTTAATTCGAGGTTTTGAAGAGACAGAATACAGAACACATACACGACCTAACTGGTCTCTTCCAGATATCGCAAAGCCTTAGGAGCAATGCATACAAATGAAATCCACACTCACATGTCAGCCTGTCTTGCAGAGGACAGGAAGGATCCAGGTGACTAAGAAGCCAGAACTGGAAACAATGAACACAGGATTTAGTATTTACTGAATTACAGGTGCACTTTGCACTGATTTTAGTTACATGAGCATCAGCTCAAATTCATTGGATGAAACTTGACTCCGCATTATTTTAGGCTCATCTTTTCCTTGCCTTTTTCCTTCTCTACAGCACACAAATGCCTGTCCTTAGCTGCCTAAAGAGCATTCAGTGTGCAACTGGAAGAGATTATGACAATCTACCAGCTGAGGATCTACCTGGAATAAATTATTCTGTAAGAACACTTGCAAACAGCCTTATAGAAAGCTCTTCCTGAAGCAAAACCAACCTAAATCTCATTTTATAGCTTGGTGTTATCACTCTGAAGGCAGGCACTGGCATATTTAAAACAGAGAAGTGGACACCTCAGAACATCCAAAGAGGACCAGCTGTACCATTGCTGCTAACAAACCCTACGACTGCTGTGTAGAAGTATTTTCCTACATCTTGTTTTCCAAATACCTCGGTCACAATACAGACCAATTTTATCTCTGGGTTCTAGTTTATATTTGTCTACGTTTAATCTTAGCTGCCTGCATCTCCTGCTCGATGTCCTATGGGTTACCCAGAGACAGCTCTATTTATGCAATTTAGTTAAGTTACACTCATTGTGAGCAACAGTTGCAAAAGCCTCCTACACACAATATCTAGAGATCAATAACATAGTTATATGCTATGGGATGAATCCTCCCTCAAGCATTGCTGAAGCAGAAACTTAAAAGATTTCATTCAAATCTCTAATTTCGGTGCAATAAATGGTTCCTAAAATACTTTAAACAATTGATGTCTTGAGAATGTAACAAAGCCTGCTAAACACATGCTGGATTTTTCCTGCTGTGCAAGGAAAAAAAAAGTTCACAGCACCCTAGGGGACTTCACTTTTAAGAAAAGAAATCCCCCCACAGCTTCTCTGTTAGTACAGCTTTTATGCTGGATTTACAGCAGTGTCACTGATTCAGTCATACCCCCATATATACTCAGTCCTAAAATGAGCACAAATTCCGAGAGTTCCTTCAAAGACCTTTCCCCCTTTACTGCACTGTGTGCCGTCGTTCTGCACCAGAACACCCTCAGCCCCACAGCACACAAACAACACATTAAACAAACAACAGGATTTTCCATTTCACTTTTTGCTTAAAATGGATATAAACGTTAAAAATTTGTTTATTTCTCATTGATGCCGCCCTTACAATAGTGGTGAAAAAACAACATTGTATTTAAGCTAAGCAAGACACCAAAAGCTATCATTGGGCTGGAAATCAACAGCAGTGTTTCCACATTATCCAAATAGTGACATGATGGCAACAAATTCAATCCCACAACCAGGACAACTGCTTTGGCAGTAAAATACGTTCATTCAACCAACACTCCATCCTTACAGTAACACATGTAAACCAGCTTTTTCTGCTTATGAAAAAAATTTCATACGAACACAGGTCGACGTGATAAGCAGAAATCAGACATCTGATCAAAACAGACTCATTTGTAGACCACGGTAGCCATTATACTAAGCAGTTCTGCCTCCTCAAACGCACCACATGTATAATTTCCACTTTATTTTGTCATTTCATTTCAGCCTTAGGTCTTTCAAAAGCAGAAGCTTTATGCAGATGAAGTCTGAAGGACAATTTCCAGTTCCAAATATTTTTTGGCTCAGAGCCCGGAGCTTTCGCTGCTCTGAGGAGAAACAGCCTCACACGAAGAAAACAGAAACTGAGTGGATGAAGAGACCTTTACAAACAGCTACTGCTGGCTTCCCTCTGACAGGACTGCAAGTGCTATAGCATGCTTCAACTCTTCACCTCCTACCTTGCTCATCCTCACATTCTGGCCCTGCAGCAGCATAATGTACAAGATGCTGTAAGAGCAGAAATGCTAGATAAATGACATTTCCACATATTTCATCTTGCCAACCTATTGCTGTCAGCAAGGTCAAGCCAGAAGAACACTTTCAAGATTCTACCTACTGTGTATTATTTTCCTGCTGACAGAGGTCGTTGACTATCATTGTTTCTAAGTTGTTTTCTTTGCTGAAAGCTGTCCATTTTGCAGCTATATTATTTCCCTACTTTAAGCCCATGCCTATTTCTAACACATCTGTTTGAGAATGAAGGGGCATTGCTCCTGAAGTTCACTGACATATCCATGTTCTCAAATTCACAAAGTGCAGCAACACCATTTCTAGTGAGTAATCAGCACAGGATAAGAAAGAAGGTACCACAACTGCTCTGAAATAGATTAAGAATTGTCCAGGTCTGACTACAAAGGTTAACTCTCTACCTCTGAGGGTAGGCATTAAGAAGTGAGCTAAACAGTGTTACCCCCAGTTTACCTGTAAGCACTAGTTTTTTGTGGAATGGTTTGGGTTGGAAAGGAGCTTTAGGAGCATTTAATTCCAATCCCTCTCCTACAGGCAGGGACACCATCCACCAGACCTGGTTTCTCAAAGCCCCATCCAGCCTGGCTTTGAATGCCTTCAGGGTGAGAGCATCCACAACCTCACCGGGCAACCTGTTTCGGTGTCTCACCACACACCACACAGTAAAGAATTTCTTTCTAATATCTCGTCTAAATCTACCCTCTTCCAGTTTAAAGCCATTTCCCCTCATCCTGTCACTACCTGCCCTAATAAAAAGTCCCTTCCCAGCTTTCCTGTAGGCCCCCTTCAGGTACTGGCAGGCCCTATAAGGTCCCCCTAGAGTCTTCTCTTCTCCAGGCTGAAGAGCCCCAGCTCTCTCAGCCTGTCCTCACTGGAGAGGTGCTCCAGCCCTCTGATCATCTTCAAGGCCCTCCTCTGGACCCGCTCCAGCAACTCCACGTCCTTCCTGTGTTGGGGGGCCAAGAACTGGATGCAGTATTCCAGATGGGTCTCATGAGAGCAGAGTAGATGGGCAGAATCACCTCCCTCACTCTGATGGATACTTCTTGTTAATATCACAGTGCCATCATAAAACAATATTATAATACTGTATCAAGAGAACAAAGTATTCAAATCATAATGCTAAAATGTCACCATCTTCTTCTCAGAGAATTAACAGGAAACATTTCAGTAAATAGAGAGCGTTGCCAAGCAATGGAATGTGGCTATATTGTTTTATTTATTCATTATTTGTACAGCTCTTGGAAACCTTCTGTTTTCCACTTCCTTACCAATACTAATTGATTGTGCAACAACTGTTACCGCTTTATGGAAAGCATTTCTACTATGGTGTAAAATACTGACCTAGCGCTGCCTCACAGCTTAGGAATTCACATAACCTACTAATTAAATTCTGGAACAGGAACTTATTTTCTGTAGCTGTCCCAATTATTGCTGTAAAAGCCTGTGTGACCTCTCTTGAAAGGATCCCCATCACCCCCAGACCTCTAGAACTACCAGTTAGATATCTGCAAACAGAAAAGGAATGGTATTGGTCCAATTTGTTATTTCTGACTTTTTTTTTTTAAACCATGGCAGCTTTAAAAAAAAAAAGAAAAAGCTTTCATATAGTCTTCTATTTGTTGTCGAATTCAAACACTGTAAGTTACCTATCCAGCATTGATGGTAGAGAATTAGCAAAATTAGTAAAAGGATTATTTTTGACCTAAGTGAGCTAAGCACATGCACAGAACTATGCACAAATAGTGTGTAAGCTGCAGATATCACAGTTCACTCACTAATTATGAATGTCTCTATTAGTCTGACAGCTACACGTACTGCGCATTATCATCTATCAGCAACTAACCCACGACTTGTTAGAGCACAGTTTATCCACAGGTGTCGAGCCACCTCCGTTCATTCACCATCGTGTAGAAGACAAGGATAACACGCGTTTCATCACCATGCAGCTTTTAAAATTAGAAAAGCAAAACAAGATTGCACCAAAAAACAACTTCTGCTGCTTTAACAACTTCACAAAACACATTCACACCCCTTGAAACAAAGCGCCGTGTAAATCACACGGGCTCTCGAGCAGTAACCTTGTTTTTAATCAAACCGGCACGCGTTATCCCACCGCAGCCGGTGGGAACAGCATTTTCCGGTGACGAAAAGGCCTTCTCACACACGGAGCTAGAAACAACGTTAGCTGCAGTTTCGCCTTTTTCCCTCCCCACGTTCAGTTCAGCCGAGTAAAAGCCAAGCCCTAAAGCGCCGATACGCATCCCCGCCCTTCGGACCTCCGCTACGAAGCTTCGCCCCTCCGCACACCCACCGCCTCGCCGGCGTAAAGCCGAAGCGAGCCTTACCTGCATGGCGGTGACCACATGGCAGGGGTTCAGCAGGTAGATGACCGTCCTGGTGGCGAACTTGAAGCCCACCTCCAGCCCGAAGACGAGGCACAGCGCCACGAGCAGCAGGTTCTTGCCCAGGCTCTCGCGCCCGGCGCGGTGCTGCTGCAGCAGGTGGCCCTCCAGCTCCCCGCGGTGCAGCCGCCGCAGCTTGCAGAGCGCCAGGAGGATCTCGGCGGCGCCCAGGCTGAGGAACACCAGGCTCTCCACGAAGCGCTGCCGCCCGGACAGGAAGGCCGCGCACTCCGGCCCTCCGTTGCCGGCAAAGCCGGGGTCCACCCCGCCGTACAGCCAGTCCAGCAGGTTGCGGAGGCCGTACCGGGACATGGCGGGGCGGCGCCGCTCCTCCTCCCCGTCGCTGCCCGGGTGCGGGTGGGAGCGGGTCGGAATCAACGCCAAAATGCCGTCGGGCCGGCGGAACATGAAACGCCGGGGGTCCCGCTTCCTCCCCGCAGCCTCGGAGAAGAGCTCTCTTCCTCCGCTCGGGCGTCGGCAGCCTGCGGGGAGACGGACGGAGCGGCGGCTGAGCCTGCGTGCTTCCTTGACGCGGGTGTTGCCCGGGGCCAGGGGGGTCGCGGTCAGGCCGTGACCTT
>JAOWBP010004006.1:12711067-12722215 GCA_028571105.1 Tragopan temminckii
AGGAGGTCTGTGGCAGCTGTAACACAATGGTACACATAGCAATGACAGCGTAGTAGCAAAGTCCTAGGCTACAGCAGGTGAGGATACGCTCAAATACAGATAGGCAAACAAAGAGGGGAAGAAGAAGAAGAAAAAAAAAAAGTTGCATACCCTTAGAAGGCCTCAGATAAGCAGAGATCTTCAACAAGATACTCTCACCTCCACTGCCAACCCTTAAATGAGGCCTGGGAAGGGATGGATCCTGGCTCCACCCCTTCCAATCACTCAGGTAGATTGCATGCACCAGAGCTCCTCTGGGTTGGCCCTGCCTTCCCACCAGGTGCTCAATCACTGTTTCAATCTGTGACTTCGCATTTCCACTGCAGCAGATAAGACTGAACTGAAAAACCTACATTTTATCCTCTTCCGTTTTCTCTTTTCTTCTCCCACCATTGTTAGACACTTCTTGGTTAGCCATGAGTGATGCTATCTTGCCAGGCTGACTGTGCCTTGTGGAGAGAAAGGTTCGCTTTATTTCCTCAGCTTGTGGGTTAACATTAACGTTGTTTTATGTGCCTGATCTGGGTAGTGAGAAGTGTGCCATGTGTGAGTTCCTACTCTTACAGTAACAGATAGTAGGAAGGAAATGAGAAATGCCTACTTAAGACAGAAAGCAAAGAGGCCATGTGGATTGAAGGAAAAAGCAGGAACAGGGGCAGATTTTGCACAGCATTGTTAGATGCCAGTTAAAGTACTGCAGTTTGTTTACTCAGATTTTTAATAAAACAATACGAATACTGTGTGCAGGATCTTTGATCTGATGATCTTTGGAGATGCAAATTGTGCCTGAGTCACATATTTATCCTTCTCATCCACTTACAATGGAAGGTGGGTTGAGTCTGCTTGTTAATCTGTCATTTCTTGTATGAAGAACAGCACTTGGCACAGTGTTGCAATCTGAAGGATGCTTTGAGCACTTAGAATGAGACTTGGAATAGCCACAGAGTAGCAGCTGCAGACTTGGGGCATGAACACATTCAAGTGGTGTGCACAGAAAGCAACAACATTTCTACTGCTTCGACTTGTAAACCAGAAGGCTTGTTTCTGTACAAAGTAGAATCCGAGGCTTTGGCTTTCTAGCGGCACCCTACCTCCTTTCACCCAATCTTTTTGCTGCATTATTTGCTCCACAAATTAAATCAAATGTGCATTTCTTTCACAAATCTGGAAAACTGTTTCCCTACTTCGAATAAATCTCCAGAAGCGTATGCACATACATGCTGCTTCTTTCCAATGTTGTTTTCATTGTTAATTTGGCCGTGATATACCTACCTGAGATCTACTAAGTCCTGAAATGGTTTTACAGTCTTAAGAAAATTCTTTTTCTTTTTTCCACCTTTCAAAAAGGAATCAGAATCATGATCAACTGCAGAAGCAGTGCAATCTTATACCGACTATGGGAAACACTGCTCACTTAATTGTTTCATTTTATTGACTATGAACAGGGGAAGTAGACTGATCCATTTTGATTCTTATTTTTAGACAACTTTATTGTACTTCAGTGGCAGGGCTAGAGAATATTAATTCTTCTCTTCAGAAATGTTTAGTTTAGGAAAAATACCTAACTGGGAGCATTCATTTCACTGTTAGTTTTCATAAATGTATTTCTCCTGGCTCATGCTTGATCCGAGCATGCCAACAGTTCAGAAATAGGTCTCTACCCTTAGTTTTCAGAATAACTGTTGGTGGTTCATTCTCAAGTTTTGGCAAAAGAAATAAGCACTCACCTTGTAGGGCACAAGAACAAGATGCCTCTCAACACGAGTGGAACATTCAAGAGATAGTAATTATACTGTCATTAATCTACAGACTAAATATTCTGCTCCCAAACAGAGATGCTTATAGACATTACACTCTTTTAAAAGATGAATTATTGACACTTCACACTTTTAAAGCTACATTTGCAACTGGAAGTGGCTACAGGACAGCTACCTGGAAAGAATCGGTCTGATAAGCCACTGAGTACAGTGGTGTTTTTTCCCCCTTTTCTTTCTTTTGTTGTTGTTATTGATGCTTTTCCTTACTAAAATGTACTTTAATAGCGATACTACCATTTGTTATTCTGAATTCCCTCTGTTGAGTCAGTTCCATGCAGATATTATTTATGAATTTGAATAAAAGCTTGTCAAAGTGTAATTGTTTATTTCCTCTCAAGGAATTTTCTTGTGGGAAAGATGAAAGCCTGTATCACTTATCATGTCTCTCCTTGTCAGCTAATTTAGCTAGAACATGCTAGACAATGCAGAAAAATAGTAAATGTCAACTTGAAACATTCAAAATCAAAGCTTAAAAAGATTTCATACTTTCCTTTACACAAAAAGCTGCACTGTTAATAGGCACTAAACTGGTTAGATGTGAAAGCAGGCAGAAATAAAGAAAAACCTTTAATGTGAGAGACTAACAAGACTAACATTTAACATTTAAGACTACATTTAAATTACTCTACCCACATGGAAGTTAACAGGTGAAACTGTACTGCCAGTAGCTGGTACAGGTTGAAGATGCATCTGAGAAATGGTGATATGTTTCTTTGTCGGCTTGTGTGTTAAATGAGTAAAGGAATTCTCTGAAGATGTGGAGCTTAGGAGAAGAATATTTTTTGTTAAGATGAATATGAAAAAAATGAATCTCATATAAGAGAAAATTAATGTTTCCATCCAGTTATGAGCATTTTTCTTAAGCTTGAAGTACCTTCAGAACTGACAGAAAGAACAATTAGTCTTTTCATGCACTGGTAACTAAACATTTTATGCCCAAAGTGCTCAATGACATTCACCCCCATGTTTATGTCCTGTGTTGTTTAGCTATTTTTCAATTCTCAAGGCATTTGCTCTATTATATGTCCTATGCCAGCACCATATTATTGCTAAGTATAACAAAAAGCATTTCACAAAGAACAACACAAACTGCTTTTCTTGGAAACAGCCTCAACAGAGCTTTTCTCGCTGTTGCCTTTCAAGTCAAAACATTATGCTATTAACATAATGCACACTTACACACGCTTATATCCACAGCAATTCAATAAGCCACCAGCATTAAGCTAGTCTTTCAACAAACCACACTCAAATAGAAGGTGATCTCTGAAACTCCTATAGGCAGCCTTCAAGATGCATCTCATGCTGATGTTTCAGGAAAAAAAAATAATAAAATGAAGTCAGAGAATCAAATCAGGGCTGAAGTTGATTGCCATAATAGTGTTACAAGAGCTGTCAGCCTGCTTTGTGTTTGTTAATCTTACCTACAGTTGGTATGTGATTCTTTAAGCCTACACAGGGAGGTCTGTGTAGGGAGAAGAGCCTGTGCTTTCCAGTTTTGTTCTATTTTGCTATAATTTATTGGACATGCTGACATCCTTGAAGCCTTACTGAAAAACATTTCAGTTCTTATCAATGAAACTTGTCAATCAGAGACAGAAGAGCTTAAATGCTAAAAGAAAAAAACAAGATTTTAGGAGGGGTGGTAAATGATGGTATATGGATTTTAGGAGTTTAGAAATTGTGATTTTATACAAAACTCAATTTTTTTAAATTTGCAGATTACATTGCAGATAATCACATGCAAATATATTGAAAATAATCATATGCAAATAATCTCGGTGTTCATCAGCTTAGATCAAAAACGGTACATAACATGGATAACAAGACAGAGAATTAAAGATTAAGAAGATGAGGCTGTATGTAGATTCTGAGTGTAGATCAGTGCTTTCCAGAATTAGTTCCAGAATTATACATTGCCCATCAAAAGCCTGAGACACACAAGTACAGTTGCAAGCACTGACACGGCAGCTTACTCAAGGTCAGTGAAACAAACTTCTCCTATGGAACAGAGCCTTTCCAGGCCACCAAACTCTTGAGGAAACTTCAGTAACCAGAGTGACCTTCAATCACACCCTCAAATTGATAAAAAGAATGTCAGTCTAAAACACTCCGTATTTGTTTTCTGCTGTTGGTACTAGATATTAACAGAGGAAACAAAACACCTATTGTCACCATGATGCATATCTGCAAGTAAATTTTTCACATCTTTAAAGGTAGAAGTAAACACCTTGAATGGGGTTATGGAGGTGAGGCCATACCATCCAAAAAGCTGAATAATCAAAGTACTGCAGCAAAACTTGTTTTGTGTGCATGAAAAGGGTGTATTTCCAGAATTACAAAGTCAAGTAACTGGCATGCTTCTAGTATGACTAGGAAAGACACTATTTTGATGAAAATAGACAGGGAGTATATATATATTAGTTTTTTCATGTCAGTGATAATTCAAATTGCCGAACATGAGAAGCTGTGGGTGTTAAGCACTTGAGTATAAGTCCATGATCAAGAGGAAACACAGTGTCTGCATGTGGAGGTGGCAGTGAGACGGTGAATGTCTCTTGGCTGGTCAGAGACCAGTAGAAAATAAGAATTTTTAGGATTTGGAAGTATAGGAGCTTCACATAAGACAAAATGATATTGAAGTTCTTTGCTTTTGGCAGACTTATTGAACCATTTGGTAAAAATACTATATGGAACAATGAGCCCTCTAGTGGTTGTTCACCTCTGACATTCTCTAATAATAATAATGCTCTATGCTAACTAATGCAGTTAAAATCTTGTTTTCAGTTGCAGCACAACTTGTGTTGTTTTAACTCCTGAGGATGTTGCCACCACTTTTCTAACCATGAGAAATGAAATAGTAAGAACTGGATCAGTTCAGTTCCAGTGCCTGAAATGAGTACCAGTAGAACAGATCCAGGATTGCACCCACTTAATATAAGATGGTCTTCTGAAGGAAGTTTTACTTTAAATACCAAGAAATGCCAAGTTGGATTCCAGTGATGACAGAGCATTTTGTCATTGGGAGCTTGGCAAGGGCCTAAATATATCAAGCATTTTTTACTTCACATATGGATAGAACAAACTCTGGAGAAAACATTCAAAGTTTGCAGAAAGGAAGGAAGGAAGGAAGGCATCGTGTGCTCTCCTGTTATTGCTGAGAGAAGGAAATAGATTGAGCAGTTCTCTAATGAGAGGGAGCAGAAAGAAGTCAGCTCTGAGTTACAGCAGTCACTGTACATCAGTGATAAATAATCTAAGTATTCTAGATACGTGTAAGGATTGCATTTTTACGATGCACTGAGATGTAAATATAAGAGGATTTTTGCTTAGGCCAATGCAATGCAAATTGGTCAAAGGAAACAAGATAGCCAATCTCTGTCTTTAATCTCACCTCAGCATTCAGCTGGGTCCTGCAGCCAGGAGCTCCTTTATTCCTACTACATCAAAGGATGTATTAGAGCAGCTTTCAGCGATGCAGTGGGAGAATTGAAAGGGTTGTTTGTTTCAGGCTGGTTGTGTTGTGACTTCTAGATAGATCAGCTCCTTTTGTTTCCTTATTCTGTTTTATGGGTCTTGGAAATATTTACTTCTGAGCTCTCTAAATTTATCAGGGCTCAGATTTCGTGTGTAAATGTGCTTTAATTGCTCAACTGATGAAGTGCATCACACTTAGGGCTAGCTGCTTGTTTTCTCCTCTGTGATTGCTAGGAAGAGTTTTTCCTTGCTCTCAGCCTTGACACAATCTTTTCCTGCCAGGACAGGGGCTCAAGGCTGCAGTACTCTTTACAGCCCTGTTACCCAGTAGCTTGTATTGGACTCATTAACTGATTTTTCCTTTCAGAAATTGACTAATGATGAAAAGAGGCACCCAAATTATTTTCTTAGAACACAGGATCCTTAAACAGAAACAGGAGGAAAGGAGTTAGCAGAAATTGTTCCGTGGGTGCATAGCCCAAAAGGAATGGTTAGAAATCTGGAAGCACATAAGTGAAAACTTTGCCCAACAAAGGGAAAAGAAATAATAAAAAGGTGTCTCAGCTTGAAAATATTCATGTAGTTCATGTTTTCAGATCCATTTGCTGCTGTTTATGAAGTCCAAGTCAGCAAGATAAGCAAAGAAAGCTCCAAATATTGAGTCACACAAACAGAATAAGGTACAGCTTTCTCATAAAAAGATTTCTTTCAAATCTTCATCATAATACTAGTGCATGCGCTCTTGTACTTGGACAATACCACTGACAATTCAGCAAATTAAACAAGATGTATTTAAAATATATTTGTATAATTTATTCCTTTACCTGTGAAAGTATTTTCACAGAATACATTGTTACTACTAGGCAGGGAGGTGATACTATATAGATGAAAGTGCAGCGTAATCAATGCTTACTTAATTGGTGTTGTTAACATCATAGCCCGTATTCTGATAACTATTTTGCCATACAAAAGAAATGTGACAATTCATTTGGGTGGTGCACAATCAAATTCAAAGCATTCTGCTGATACAGTTCCAACCACAGTGTATCACTGTACCAAAGCACTGATTTCTGTGCTGAGATCCTAATGCTACCTAGAATTTTTCAGTGTCTTTTGGCTGGATGATTTTGATAGCTGGCAGGTCTGCTCCTGCTCCCATTAAAATATGAAGCAAAAAGTTGTGCTGTCACAATGATATGAGAGAAATATGACTATACTTCAGTCTGAACTTTGCTGGATAACATCATTATTTAATCCCACCTCAGCATTCAGCTGGGTCCTGTAGCCAGGAGCTCCTTTATTCCTACTACATCAAAGGATGCACGCCAGCAGCTTTCAGCGATGCAGTGGGAGATTCTAAGGACTGAGGTGAGATCTGATCAGCGTTAATAAATATCCATAATAGGGAGGTGGGAGGCAAATGGATGAGGCCAGGCTCTCCTCAGTGGTGTGTAGTGGTAAGACAAGGAACAACGGCCTGAAACTTGAACATAGGAAGTTCCATACAAATAAGCAGAAGAACATCTTTAAGGTAAGGATGACAGAGCTCTGGAGCAGGCTGCCCAGAAAGGTTGTGGGGTCTCCTTCTACGGAGATATTCAAGATCAGTCTGGATGCCTACCTGTGCAACCTATTGTAGGATACCTGCTTTAGCAAAGGGGTTAGAATGGTCTCGAGGTCCCTTCCAACCCCTGCAGTTCTGTAACTCTGATTGGTTATTTTAATCTATTCAAATCATATACTGTCATCCGAAATCCAAGAAGAAAACTCTCTAATTCTAGTATGATATTAGAGTACCAGACACCACAAGCAGAGATTACTTACTTTTTCATATTCCTATTCTTTTATCAGTAATATTTGTATTGTTTTATTTTATCAAAGGATAAAAGTCCCATCATTCTCATGAGCTTGTGTCAAGCATTTTGATTGGAAGTGGTGCATATAGAAGCGAAAGTTCACATCGTGAAATAGAGCATTTGTGATAATCTGTCCTCTTGAACCTTTTTGCTGTACTCCAAAAGTCAGAAGTTCAAGGAAGACATTTCATTCAAGGAAGAAAATTACAGTGACAACATGGGAGGCTACCAATATTCATATGGCTTAACATATCAGTTCTCATTTATTTAACTGTCATAACCTGACCATTTTCCATTTTTTTCCCTAATAGTTCCCTTCCTTCTTTCAAATGAAATATCCGTAATATACTACAAGAACTATAATTTGTAGAATAACATTAATATTTATGGACCTCACTTTCTGGGTCATAAGAACATGAGCAGTCAGTTTCTTCCTGCATTACATAAATATATCCTGATCTACTTCCAAGGCAAGTTGTTTCTGCAAGTTGTTTAACTGCTAAAAGCAAATCTATATGTGGTATAGCTTTAAACATACTAAATATATTTAATAAATTATACAATTTATACAATTTACTTTGTTGTTATGTATATTTTATATCCTTAAAACTTTTTGAGTGAGCTCTCAAACAGGCGCAGAAATGCTAATGGACCTGTTATGGTCCAGGTGTTAGTAACGCAAATGGTAAATGCTGTGCCGGTGAACATGGAGATGTCCAGTTATCAGTTACTGAGAGAGAGACAATTACCTTTTACAAGCTATATTTTCATCAGTAAAAATCTGGGTTAATTTTGTATTATCCGTGGGGTTAAAGGAAGACTTTACGTATTCACATATTTTTAAAAACAGTTTAGTTGTCAACAGTAGTTGGTATTTTGAGGCTATTTGTTGTGCAGAGATTGAATTACACTGGGCTGTAAACATGTAGACAGCACACTCTCAAAATAATGTCACAGTCCAGAACTGTGCAACTTTCTCAGCTGAGGTACCTGTCTATTTAATTTCATATGAAAATGCAGTCAGTGCACAGCAGAAAACATACATGGGCATGTTTTTCTGAGGTTTAGTGCATCCCCATGTGCCTAACTCTTCCTCTCCAGAAGGCTCCAGAAGGCTCCTGGAGCCCTGAGAGCAGCCTTTCAGTACCTGAAGGGGGGCTGCAAGAAGGAAGGGTATCAGACTCCTTAGCAGGGTCTGCTGTGATAGGTCAAGGGGAAATGGTTTCAAACAAAAAGAGAGGAGATTTAGATTGGGTATAAGGAAGACGTTTTTTACAATAAGGGTGGTGAGGCACTGGCACAGGTTGCCCATAGAGATGGTGGCACCCTGTCCCTGGAGACACTCGTGGTCATGCTGGATCAGGCTCTGAGCACCTGACGGAGCTGAGAGTGTCCGCGTTCATTGCAGGGAGGTTGGATCAGTTGACCTCTAAAGGTCCCTTCCAACTCAAACAATTATATGATTCTAAGATTTTTTAATGAGACAAATTGTACTGAACCTCAGCATCTGCATTCTGCAACATTGCCTTTTGTTAACAATTTTTTCATTTTTATTGATAACAAAAAATAAACGTGCACAGCAGGTGGCAGCACAGTTCCTGCTTGATATCAGCCTCATTTATACCTTAGAAAAGTGTCTCCAGTCTTGTACAAGTAGCTGCTATTAAACAAATGTCCTTTCCTTTATACGAAGCAGATGATTTTTAGCCAAGAACTAGAAATGATCTGTGCCACTGCTGTACAACGACAGCACTTTCTGAAGCTGCATGCAGCAGAACTCACTAGCAATGAGGCAGAGCTTGCTGCCTAGATACAAGTTGTATCAGTGTAGAACAAGCAGTGCACTGCTATGCAGATCCTGAGATATGTCTGTCTGTCTGCTAACAGAAGGAGAAGGTTTTCACAACATATTTAAAAATGTGTAAATGTGCTCTACTGGTTTCTCCCTGCTAGTCAGGCCTCCCTTGCAATCTTTGTGAAGGGGGGATAATAAAGCAAGATACTGATGGGCATACATGGCACAAAATTTTTGAACACATTTGTTGTGGCTTTGGAAAATGAATCCAAACTCACAATTCTCAGTGCACAGACAGAAAAACAAGTGGGAAAGCTCACCAGGCTTCCTTAAATTGTATAACAGCTTGTACAGGGCACAAGGTGCTTGCTGTGGGATCCTGCCAGTGACCACACTAAACTCCTACAGAGATTATGTTGCTTTTTCCCTTTTTGGGTTTATTGGACATGGCCTGTATCACCTGAAATATTTTTGCTAAACTGCAAGGGGTGTTGTAGTCTAAACTTTGTAGAACCTGGAGTTTTAAAACTCTTAATCAGATCCTGAAATGTAATTCCCACGTGCTTCTCTCTCACTCCTCTCTTGTTTGACCCTTCAGTGGGGTGTGTGTGGGGAAGGGGCAGAGGGGAAGAGTTCATAGCATCTTTGCGAATGGAGTTCTCTGCTTTGAAATACCTTGGATCAGAACTTTCAAAAAGTTCATTCATCAGCTCTAACAATTGTACTCATTCTGCCTCCAGGTTTGCCTACAAAACTTGATGTTATCATTGAAGGCTAAATATCCTTTTTCCTTTTTTAATTTCCTTATCTAGCCTGTGGGGAAAAAAAAGAGGAATGATTCTGAAGATCCTTTGATCATTAGTTAAAATTTGACTGCATTTGTTCATAGTATTTCGGGTGAAGGCAGAGATTTTAATCTTACTTTGCCAAAAGCATTTATTTACTTAGGTGTTTATTTGCCTGAATCATATATTTCAGGCCCTGGCTGAAGTATCACCTTACACCCAGGAGACTTACGAGATTATCAGGCTTACTTGGAATTACTGTAGACCTCCTATGGTGCTGAATATGGTTTGCTTGTTTTAAATCCAGTATTAAAAGGAATCGCCACCAAGTAACACTGTAGCACAATAATTAGCCTAATGTAAGATCCTGAGCGGACAATTTAAAACTGTTTAAGTCTCCTGGTTATCTCAAATTCTCTACCATTATTTTCCTGAACATTTGTGCAAACACTTCCTGTAGGATGCGGGCTAGATTTGTTCCCAGAGTAGAATTACAGAAGTCAGTGGAACCATATTGGACATCAATTTTATGTTTGACAATATTTCAGTCATCTATATTGCTGGCCTCCTGGTAATGCCCTGTGTGACTGAAGTCAATGGAAGCTCATTACATGCCCAACTTCATTTTTGGAGAGCCTTGGTTTTATGGGAATACCTGTCCCTGCTTCTTTGCTTTGTGTGACAGCTTCCCCACATTTAATTTATATCTATTTTAAGATACATTCCAAAAGGTCCTAAATTTTGTGCATGGGGATAAGGTAATAGGAATGGCACAGTGGTGCCATTCACTGTTATTACCATGCACACACACACATTAAAAAAAAAAAAAAGGAGAAAAATAGATGAAATAAATGAAGTAATAGTAAAAATTTTTTCATTAAGTGAGTAGCATTTGCTCATCTGAAATTCCCACCAGAGGCACTGGACAAAGCCTCTCTCACAAGATAACTAGGACTGACTTAAGACTTCATTTCAAAAGTTCCGAGAAGTCTACAAACAAAAAGGCATCCTGATGGAGGTAGGCTTCTCATTGTTCTTAAGCCTGTGTGTGGGCTGAAGTTCATCAGATAACTTCTGTAAAACAGTGGAAGCAACTACATATGATTTAGCTAGCTAAAGGCCTGAGAGGGTTTTTAAAGGTGAAATCAATATACTCTTATTGACAAGTCTCATGTAGTAAAAAATAAGAGCAAAAGATAGAGAGCCACATTTATATGATAGTCTCTTCATTAACAAATGAAATTCAAGCAAGAATTCAAAATAGAATGCTAAATGTGATGACTATATACTATAAAGCTTACTAAAGGCATTCTAAGACTCTGAATTTTTAATAATTAAAAAAAAAAAGCTAAAAAAGAAAGAAAAGGTATTTGCAAATGAGG
>JAOWBP010004006.1:12732860-12746698 GCA_028571105.1 Tragopan temminckii
GGCCCTTGGCAGCGCCGCGTCCCCGCCTTCCCCGCGGGGCTCTCCTGGACGGGCCGGGGCCGCCGGCAGCGCTATCTCCTCCCTCGGCCCCCCTTGCCGCTGCAGAAAGGGGCCGGCTCAGGATGTGGTCTGATGCTGATGTAGCGCGCGCGGCGGCCCGGGCGAACGTGATTCGTGGCTGCGGGCAGCGCGTTGTGCTTCACGGCGCGGCAGCATCTGCTAAGGACGGCGGGGAGGCGGCTGAGCCCTCCGTTCTGCCGCTGCTCGGGGCTGAGCCCTGCCCCTGGTTTGCTGCGGGGGAACCCGGCGGCTGATCGTCAGGCTAAAGATATCCTCTCGTTATCGCTTTGATTGTTTCCTTTTTCCCTTTGGAATGTTGCAGCGTAAAAAAATGCAAGCGTGGTATGCTTTGTCCATTAATATTAAAGGCCGATTTGTATTTATAGCCTTGCCGATTCCCAGTGCAGAAATTGACACGCGAAGCTGCGAAGAACAGTCAGAAACGCGTGACTCCGTGATATTTTGGGTTCTGTACTTGGGATGTTAGGATCTGCCCTCTCCCCCTAACTGCAGTAATTACAGCGTGCGTTATTTGTCTCTGCTGACATGTGAAAAAGCTGAATTTCTAGACAAGTAGATCCCCGAGCCGCTATTTCCTCACAAACAAAAACCATCATTAAGAGTTCCCTAGTTTTGGAAAAATACGACTTTTTTTTTTTCTTTCTGGTTCTTTATCTGAAGTTTGCCTTTAATACAACGCTACAAAAGCCTTAATTATTCCCACATCAAAGTTATACTAATAACTGCGTCTTTAACATCCTTCTCACTTTTTGTATTTGACAGTTTCCCTTCACTGTGCTCTTCCACTATGCCATTATTTACATGCAAAGTGGATGAGGCTGGTTTCCTGCCCCAGCCCCGGGCTGAATGCTGTGGTGAGGTTCACGTGGCTGGGCACCGATGGGTTTGCATCTCATGGAACCTTCCCTTCCGTTATCAGTAACGCTGTCCTGGGAGCACTGTGTGAGCAAATGGCAGCGTTGCCCAGTGTCTGAGCAACCCACCACTGATCAGTTCTCAGTGTAACAAATCACCAGTGCTCCCCCTTTCTAACAAGAGGGTTATGCTTCAGCCCTTTTGTGTAACTCTGGAACTGAGGCCAATCATTAGATACAAATATATTCCGAGCGATGTCAGGATACACACCTGGTAAAACAGATGCACCCTGCTGCACTACTTTAAATGAAGCTGATGTGCAGGTGAAATATTTAAACAGTAGTACATGCCAAATAAACACGTGCAATCTATTGAAGTTAATCATTAATACAAAGGTAGTTATTGTGACCAAACTGTACTCAGCTTGAACAGTAACTGAGTGCTTGTTGGTCTGAAAAATGTTTTTAATAAGAAATTACTTAAGCTAGAAAGAGTTGGAGTTGATTATTAAGGGAAATACGTAATAAGCGTGTGGTCACTGTGCTTCAGGGCATGGATGTCTTCAGGAGAAAAGAAAGTTTTCCCTAAATTTTGTCCCATCTGTTCATGTATTGGGTTGTTACTCAGATGGTACAACGTCCAGAGAACACCCTTTTAAAGGAAGGCACACCATTGAATTTCCTTGCATCCTACAGCAGCTAGGGAATGACAGCTGAGGCTTTATTTCAGTCACCTCGCTCCTCCTCTCCCTGTAACAGAGCCACTCTGTCACCTTTCCTTCTGGAAGGTCCCAGGGAAATGGGCAGGTCCTAAGGGGAAATTTAAAAGGGAGCGTTTCGTAGCATCATTTGAGCTGGAAGGGACCTCTAAAGGTCATCTGGTCCAATTCCCCTGAACAGGGACATCTGCAGATGTCTCCTTTTTTGGTAGAATGTGCTTTACTGCAGGCAGGAATTATTAATGCGTTTTTATTGTTTTTCCTTGTTTTTCCATTTGAGGGGGAAAAGGAAGCTAGGGTTGTCCGTAATTCACTGGCAGCAATAGCTGCATGTTTCCTCAAAATCTTGAACTCTGTAGGCAGGCATGTAAAAATGAAAGCTGAGCACAGCACTAATTACTTCTGTGGCCACTTGCTCACAGGCTAGCTTGTGTCACACTGAAACCGACACACTTGAAGTGGCGTGACAGGTTTCTCCCTTTTGCTTCCTCAGAGCCACGCGGTCTGCATGAAGCCCGGGGAGCTGGGGCCCTTTCTCATAGGTGGCTATCTGACTCTCCCAGGTGGCTCTCAGACAGTCAGGACATGCTGGAGCTGTGAGGAGCTTTCACAGGTTTTATGCGAAGCCAAACTGAAAGACACTTACAGAATAAGGCTCGCATTGTAAAGAGGAAGGCTGACTGGTTGCCAGGATTGCTTGGGAGATGTGGTTTCAGTTTTCTTTTTCACAATAGATACTTAATGTGATCTGCATTGACCTGCTCAGCCAAGATCAACAAAATGGACAGAACCTAAATAAGCTACAGCAGATGTTCTTGCCCTTCTTCTTACAGCTATCAGTTTCTACCTAATACTTCATTGCAATATTGATTGCAAGATATGGCTTTAATCGTATGCCAGATGAGCATAACATGATTTACCTGACCATGGGTGTGATGAAGAGGTTAGGAATGGGTGGAGGTGGCGATTCCTTGTGCCGCTGTTATTGCCCTATATAGGAAACCCTCCCACTCTGCAGGCTGCTGTGCTGCTTTGGACGTTTGCTGCCATAGCTCTTAGCAGCTCTGGAGCCAAGACTGAAGTTGGTGCTGGCTTGAACCTGAACTTCTGCAGAGGTTACATTTGGTGAGGAATGCGTGAGAGAAGCGCGTTGGTACAGTTTGCCAGGGTGTTATTTTATGTGTTAAGGTGACAGTAATGATGGTAGAAACCTCTGAGGGACAATGAGCCATTTTTAAGCATGGAAACTGGATTGCACAGTCGTTCTTTGGAAATAGAGGAGCTGTGTAAGGAAATGTGGTTGTGGGCATGGAGTTGAGGGGAGACATGCTTCCATGTAGCCAACATGTTGCCTGAATGCTGATTTATTTAGAGGACTATTTTTAAAGTTTGTGTATGTGAGTTGCTTATGATGGGAGTGAGGGTGGAGCTAACGATGCTGTGGCATCACAAAGTTAGCATGTGTTACATTTGCTTTGCTTGTCGATTAATAGCTCTGTAAGGTGAAGGACATAAGAAACTGCTTCCTTTGCTTCAGGTAGAGCTGAGGACTGGACTTTACATTGAAATCAAGAAGTACTTTTTGCCCCAGTGAAGTGTTTTGCAAGGAATCTTAGTATTGATGATAGATCTTAGTGCAATTAATATCAAATCATTGGATGTTGTGCAGCTGGGAGATCACTGGGCTTCCAAGGGGATATTTTTTTATCTCCAAGGTGGTGCTACAGTGATCCACCAGTGATTACAGACTTCAGAGTGTCCAAGCCCAAACCCTTCATATTTGAGACTCTTAACACCTAAATACCACCACGGCGTGGGGTGGGGGGGAACTAGTGAACTGCCATTTCACTATACTGAAAGAAGTCTGATTATTGATTCCCTTCACTGTGTTACTGTTCAGTATGTTACTGTTTCATCACTTGAGCATCTTTCTCTAAAAGCACATTTGTAAACTGTAGGCAGTAGGTTTACATTTCTTTACTTCTTATTATAAATTCATTTGCTTGTCAAAACCAGCTGTTAAGTATTAAAAACCAGAGCACAATACCTGTGTGTGCACCTGTTGTGCTGTGTGTGATGCTCTAGTTTGTCTCACGGATTTTGCTCATTGATTTTGTCAGTGTGTGAGGAAAATGCCCTTATTGCCATTCACCGCTGACCAGGAATGCTTTTTAGCGTAGATGTAGTACAGCAGTTAAATTATTAATGTATATATCAATGGAAAAATAATCTAGCCTGTGAAATTAGAAACAAGTTGACATGACAAGGACAAGCTTAAAATAGCACATTACATTCTGAGACTTGTGCTTTTAACACCTTTACTAAGGAAAGACTTCCAAGTTAATATTGTAATTATTCTGATGTTCTTTTTTAGCACTACTTATTATAGGAAATAAGATAGCAAGCGAATAATACACTTCACAAAAATGCCCGTGTTCAGCAGATTTCTTCAACATGTATTCAGCTTTATAACAAATAGCTGCTAATGACATTTTCAGACTTAGGCATTGTGTTTTGCTTCCAGTAGGAGCAAATGGACAACACATTAAAAAAATAAGTTGTTGATGTCCAGCTAATGGTTATATTTTACAGAATTTCTTCTTAGACGTGTACCACAGGCATGATTTATTATTACAAGATACTTTCTGATACTGTGCAACCCATTTTCAAGTGAAAACAGTGTTAGTACAGCATTCTCTGTCCTTGTTCCACTTAGCCAGGTGCCTTACCTAACTGTTCAGCATTCTAAATTTAAGTCACCCTTCTTAATATACGTGACTTTGATTCTAGGAGAAACAGCAGTAGATTCACATAGCATGAAACGTTTTTCTTTTCTCTATTTAAACCACTGTTCTACACATTATAAGACTTATTCTGAACTGCAACTTAATTGAGTGTTGTTCTGTGTGTCTAACTATTCAGTTTCAACTGCACTTACTGGAGTTAGATGTCTGGTTTATAAAATTGTTTTTCTGTGCTTTGTTGTGCAGCTTTAGAAAAGTAATTTGAGTAGTAGTCGTGTCTTTAAATAGGATTCCTACCTGCATGTCCTCCCCTGGCAGTCCGTAAGCACACCTCGTGTGAGCAGTGAGGCCGTTAGTGCAGCAGCAGTCCTGTGTCTGGGGGCTGTGCCTGCAACTGCTGCCATCTTCACAAAGCCTGTGGGACAGAATAAAACTCCATTAGCAGCTGCAACATAGTTTGTACTTGATAATAACTAGCATTGTAAATATGATAGGCAGTTTACCATTATTCCGTTCTGCTTTTTAAGAAGAATTCAAGACCTTCCAGTCACTTTTGCAAAGCTGGTTGGAAGTTGATCACCTTACCTAGGTAAGCTTGAGAAATGACTGGCCAGTGAGCAGCATTTCTCCAAGGGAGACTATGAAGTTCTTGAATTCGTTCTCAGAAGGCTGCTCAGAAACACTGTCATGTTCATGAGAACAGTTTTTCACCAATGAAATGCTCTGAACTGTGTGTGTGGCAGGGCACACCGTTCTCGTGCTGGTTGTACAGCTCTATCTGGAGCAGCTCTAGGCATATCTTCCTGTTCTTGAGGATCCTAATGGAGAATGAATGGCACGCCAAAATCTGAAGCAGACACTTGAATTCTTAAAATAACAAGATACTTCAGTATAATACAATTCTTCTGAACTACTTCCAGTGCTGGGGATAGATAATCTTAGGCATAGCAGCCTATGTGAAGAGGAGCCAAAGAAGCTACAGATCCTGATAATCGCTCCTTTAATGCTGTTTTTCTGTTAAGCTAATTATTTACATTCTTAACAGAAGGAACAGAGCATCCGGGGGAACAAGTGATTTCTCAGTGATATCCCCTGTGGCACTGCTTCATTTACAGGCTCTTAGCTGTGCTTGACAGCAGGGCTGTATCCCATTATACACCTTCTACTCAGCTCCCCTGTCAGAAATGGAGAGCAGCACATCAAGTAATTGAATGACTGCCCTGCCTGCTGACTGCCCTTAAGCCTTCCTGAAGGCCTCGTTTGCACGGATTCTGCTCATGGAAGTAGAAGAATATTAGCACAGAGATCTGAATACGTTGCAAGTATGAAATTAGGTATGCAATTTCACAAAGAGAATTTCTTTGTTCAGTGCTGGTTGTTGTAATACTCTGCTTTCTTTTCTATTTCCCAATTCAGTCTCTTGGAAAAGAAGAATGTAGGAGGAACTGCAGGAGACAAATAAATGGTTTCTGCAGAGCACACGTGTGCCCTAAGGCACTTCTTTTGCGGCTGTCAGAAGGCCTTTATTATCACAGGAAGAGCAACGCTGACACTTGTGTTTGGTTTTCTCTGCTTAGGCAGGCACATTTTTCTTACCCTCATTATGCCTCATTAGCACAAATATTTTTATAGATAGAGACAGAATATTGATACATCCAATAGTTTTTTCCTGTGATTATATTCCAGTTCTTTTATTATATTCCTTGTTCTTTTCTTGCTGCGGAGCCCCAAACCTCCTGCATGTGTGCAGCCTGCTGTGGGCAGTGTTCTGTTCTGCAGGGATTGTGTGCCTGCTCAGACCCATATCAGGCAACAGCATCAAGTGGGCACGCCTGTTGATTCCTGTCCTAGATGTTTTCTTACATTAGCTACCGTTGGAGTATATGACTTATGCTGCTTGGTTCAGCATAACGTGATGAGCTTGAAACTAAAATCAATCTCTTGCTGATCTTTTAAAGCGAAAGCTAAAGGTGTGCAGTGGTTTTGAAAACAGAGCAACTTGTTCATTTCACATCCAGTTTACCTGGGTCAATAGCAAGCCTGGTATAAGATAGCGTTTGCTAAAATATGGACTTTCCCAAAATAGAAGTTCATTTATTTGTTGTGTTTCTGCAGTCATTATCTGGCCACAAGTCTAACTCGATATCCTAAATAGGTTACTATTTTCCAAATTGTATTATTTGTGCTTCTGCATGCTGGGAGGCACTGTACTACTTGAACCAGGAAATGTATCAGGAAAGCTGTGTATAGAGAAACACTGGATTGTAAACAAGGAGTATTCATCTCCTAATGCTCTGCACTCTCAGCTCAGTGAAACACAGAGCACTCACTGTCTGCCAGGTTAGGCTAGAGATCTACTTGAGCAGGTACTACAGAACATTAGGTCTAACTCTGAGCACTGCTGCAGCTCACAGTTCTGTGCATCTGCGTGGCAGATGGTACGGATATCTGAAGGAGTCTTTCCAAATCTGAGTGCTGCTGTCAGTGCACCGTTTTGCTGGTAGGGCTACCAGGAGCTGGGGTTGTGATATGTGCTGATAAGAGGGTGCGAGTGTCTTGCTGAAAAAAAAATAGTGCATTTAGATGTAGGTGCTCAGATCCACAAAAACACTTCATATTGCCCAAGCCATCTGCCAGGTACTTTGTCTCCTCCCAGCAGTTACACACGCTGTTTATTTTTATTTTATTCTTCTCAAGATACTGTTATTTTCAGTTCACCTGAAGTAAGTCGTAAATGACTCACTGTGTGTTCTACTTGCAACAAGCATTTTATCTAGGAAGTTAGAAGAGTTGAGCAGCCTGTGAAATGTCACTGCTTCAGATGTGCTAGGTAAGTTGGAAGAGCTGGAAACTGCAGATCACTGCACACTGAATGTTGGTCATAGCAAAAACACACAAACTTATGCATGTGGGCATTCTTTTTGTAGCTTAAATTCTCAATTCAGTAGTCAGCTGCTAATTCTGTACCAGACAACCACGTTGGATTAGGAAGACTGCTAACTTCTGACCTTCAATAAATATCAAATTGAACATAATAATTATTATTTTTTTTTGTGGTGTATTAAAATAATCTGTAATCAATTTTAATCAGACATTTCTGTGCTTGCAAATGGTTGCTGACGGTTTTGTTGCTGGGTTTCTTTGGTGGCTTTTGTGTTGGCGGTGGGGGGGGGAGGTAGACAAGGGTTGCTTTTATAGTAAAGGTTCAAGTAGGTTGGTTATCACACTGCAGTACCTGCATGCTTTTCTCTAACACAGTACTTCCATGAACACAGTAAGCCTGCAAGGGCTGCAGCTGGCACTCCTGCATCCTGCTGTGAGGGGCAGACAGAAAGGGACAGAAAAAGAGGGTGCGAGCTGCTTGTTTCAGCAGTAGCTGTTCTGTGCTTGTGTGACTTGCTTACAAAGCTACAGTGTAAAGGTGCAAGTAATCCTGTGTCATCTGAACTAAACCTGGCTTGCCGCTTGCTCCTTGGTACTCACATCTGTCTGACTGCATGAGGAGCTGCTTCAGGTAACTGACCTGACTTCAGAGTCCCACATAAATGCCTTGCTGCTAAATGTGCTGCCCAAGGGAACAGCCCCAGTGAGGTCGCAGTAGATTTGGGTTGAGCTGGCTGCCATGAACCCGAACATGGAGACTCTGACAGAGAACCAGCAATTCATTGCTCTGTTTTCACTTCTCTGTTGGAATCTCCGTTATGCTGAAGTCGTATTTTTGTGAATCCAGTTATGTAATTTGCCTCAACTGTGTATGTATCAAAATTGGCTCCATGATATTTAAATACTCTGATCCTTTTCTGTTCTTAGCATGACACTTTTTACATTCTGAAAACTTAACATGCCCAAAGAATCACAATATTACATAGGTCAAGTGTAGCTTTACAACATTTTCCATGGCTTTGAATGTTACATAAAAAGAGAGCTAAGCCAAATGTGCAGCTAGTGGTAATGTCAAATGGCAGCCAAGCGATGTAACAGTGTGGGGGGAGTAAAAAGGAAAAAGAAGCAAGAGAGTCTGTCTTGTGGTGCCTCTGGTCTTTTGCACCAGACATAGAAGCAGGAAATGAGGAGGGAGCAGTTTGTCTGTCCCTTGTACCCAATGGTCGTTTGGTACATTGCTTTACATAAAGGCAGCTGTGTGTACAACTGATTCCTGCTGTGTACTTGCACAGTGTAGTTCCCTACTTGCATGTAGGATAGTTGTGGTTTTGTGCCATTGTTAGCAATATACGTTTAATTTTCATGATGGAAATGACCTCTTTGTTTATTCCATAAGCATGCAAATAGTTTTGCGTTTTTATGAGCTCCGCTGTGTTTAAACAACTTGGTCAGAAGCACTTTGGTTGTGAAGTGTATCTGTGTGGGGAACAAGAGGATGGTGAGGCTAAGGTTGCTGTTTGTAATAACAGCAGGGTGAGAAAGTGGGAGTCGGAATGGGTAGGGATGAGATTATGCCTTAGAACACCACGAAGAGCATCCAGCTCATATAAGTGCATTAACTGACATCCCAGGGTTGTCAGTACTCAGCCTGTTTGTGGATTAAACATTATCCTTGCTCATCCAGTTGGTAACAGAAGCTGTATAGGCCTCTCAGTATCTGAAGCTTGGTCTTTAGAGCATACTTTTCTTACAAGCCTTCAAATAACAATAATTGATAGTTTCATAAAACTGAGCAGGAAAAAACCCAACGTACTAAACAGCCTGGGAATTTTAGTCTGACGTAAATTAAGATTAAAAACTTGTTCTAGGAAGCAGCTGGTCGTGTTATGTGAATGCTCAAAGGTGCTTTGATGAATTATGACCACATACACAGAAGGTTATCTGATACACAGAAACAAATGCAAAATTATTTTCAGATCAATCAGATCAAAGCAATAAAAAAGACGATCAGATGGTGAGCAACCTCAGTCTGTCTCCCCCCATTTGTCACTGTATTTTTACATAGCAGTTACTCAGGTATAGCCTACGTTCACTATAAAAAAATATCCTATTGTTTGAAGTTCAATCCTCATTTAACATGGACCATAACTTCTGGAATGTGTGCATGGAAATGAGATACCCGCACAGCTTGTGTGTGTGCCGTGCTACTTTATATTTTAGGAGCACTCTTAACTGTTTTAACATTTGTTTTGCTACATCTCTGACCTGGGATCTGTGCCCAGATATAAAGGGTGGCTGGGAAGGAGGGGGTGATTTTATTCTCTGAAAGCCCACAGTGGATAAGGGCTCTGTTGGCTGTTTCTCTGAGTGAATTCTTCTGTGAGACTGTTCCTCGGGCGGATAAAACAGTTTAATAGATTTGTTACGTATTATCTCCTAGTTTATAAATTTACTTTCAGCTAAAAAGCTGATAAATATTCCAGTAACATGGACAGTATTATCCAGATTTACCTTTAATAAGCTCATGAAAGCTGAACTTGGATCCTGGGCTACCAAAACTTTGACGCTGAGGCTACTAAAGGCAGTAAAATGTCACGATGCTTTCAGTCAGGAGTAAATTTTGAAGTCAGGCCCAGTGTTTGGCAGCAAGCTGCACACGTCAGATATCTGAAGGCCCTCAGTACCTGTAACTTAGGTGAAAATGTAGCACTTCAGAATGATGTCGTAATGAGTTCTCCGTGGTATCCTGTGGTGTAAAGTACAGGATCAGTCTGTTCCATGCTTTCAAATAGCAGGTACTATTTTGCAATTGTATAAATGAGAGTGCCAACAAACAGCTGACAAGGCTTGCATTACCAACCCAGAAAAAATCTTGGCTCAAACGGTCTGTTTAGATACGTCCATAACCTCAGAGATGCCCAGAATTTTCACTGTTTAATACTTTCCTTTTTCAGATTTTCATGAATTTATCTGCCTGCTCACCTAGAAGCACTGAACTGCAGTTGCGTTAAAGGTAAAGACTGAATTGTTTTTTGTGGGCCAGTGAGCAGACTGATGGTAACAGGGGAATGGGCACTTAACTAACCAAAATCCTGAAACACTGAGTTTTGTCCAAGTGCTGATAAACTCAGAGCAGAGACTCTATTTTTGACGGAAAAAATTCTAACAGTATTTCTTTCTGAGTATTTCTGCATTTGTTAGCACATAAAACTCAGTAAATTGCTCTTGTGATACACGGTGCCATATTAAGGATTTTTCTCTCCCTTTTTCAGAACAGAAACATTCCTAAAAATAAACTGAAAGAATTGTCAGTAGTGTCAGTTTTCTCCCCTTGCTTCTTCAAAAATTAAGCCTAAGACTACATTGCTGTCCCTTTAGCTTAGGGCTGTAGAAATAGTTTCATACTTTTATAGTTGCTGCTGTTACTCCTGTCTGATTCATTTTTAAAGTGATTCAGTTACCTAAATGTCAAGTCATGCCATCAAACCGGTTGAATTTTAGATTTGTGGTCTATTGCAAATAGCAACTCAGACCCTTTTTTACATCTACTGAGCCAGCAGGGCTTGAACAAGGTCTTTCAGGAAGCTATGGAGCTGTGCTAGCACCTGGCTGTCCCAGGCTAACAAGCTATGCTGAGGGGTAGAATATACTAGTATAGGTACATGGTGTGATCCTATGGCTATGCACCTCCTTGGCAGAGCTTGGTTGCTCTGTTCTGTCTCTGCTTTGAGCACGTGGTGCTTGACCCAGTCCTGTAAGTATGTCCTCTGCTGAATCACAAAAGCTACTTGGATATTTTGGACTAAGAACATCCAAAGCTGTCTCCCTCTGAAAGTGTACATGTTGAACAGGCATGCTGATGTCTGTAAGATGTCGTTATGCCTTTTAAAAGGTGGCCTGTGTGTGTGACCAAGTTTTTAATAAAATCAAGCAAAATACCAATAACACCAAAACCCATCACAGTTTAAAACTGTCAGGGTCTTTTTTCCTTTTTAATTTTTATTGTTACACTTCCTTTCTCGAGGAATTGTGATAGTTTCTACCTTAATCTCCTGTCTTGGTAAAAACTCTTGTGTTCAGAGCACTTCTGGTTTTGCTGTTGTTCTTATGGTGGTTTCACAGCAATTGAGCAAAACAGTGTTCAAAGCAGTTAAATCTAAAAACTTGAACCTGCATATTACTTTATAAGATAAAATATATTGAAATGTGTTTGGTCATCAAGTAACTGTTACAGTACAGTTAGTCAGTAAGACTGCCTTACTTGGTAGAAAATGCCACCACCAATGTTATACCCCTTGCTGACGTGTAAAAACCCACAGCTTCTCTGACTAAACTGGTATATGTTCAATTTATTGTCTAAGTACAGCTCATCTCCAGACTACACCCCCAGATCTTCCATATATAAAAATAAATTCTTGGGTTGCAAATAACGTTATTAAAATAAATGTACCCTAAAGATCTGCCTGTCACAAAGCACAGCATGGAAGTAGCAGAAAGCAAATTCAGTAACAAAACATTGAGAATGAAAGGAGCGAAATGTTGCAGTGTGAAGCTCTGTCTTAGCTAAATCTTTCTCTGTGAATTCCAGCTGTGGATCTAGAGATGAAGGAAATGTAAATATGAATCTAGGTATGTCTGACTAGGAAGGGGGTTCACCATGTACCAATCAATAGACTATGCTAAAATTTTGCTAAAATTAAGACCACAGTAAAATTCAATTCCTTAAACAGCCAGAGGACATCACTGATTTTTCACTGAGAAGTACTGTGCTTGTGCAGAACATTACAGCATGCTTGCTCCCAAGGCTCTTAGCTTTCAATGACTCTCAGACCATTTTCATTAGAAGCTTAACTAGTTGCACAACAAGAATAAAATGCAAAATAGAGATGGCTCATGCTTGAAACCTCAGGGGCTTCCATCTCAACAGGCCATGGGTGGGAACACTTTTCTTAGAAGTGTTTTTAAGAACACTCCCAGACATCTGTGTATTAGAACATCTGTACAGAGAGTTTCTTCAAATTGCAAATAAAGTACAGCCTGATTTCCTGAAGCAATACAGAATGATATGTAGAAACTCTGTCTTAAATTGCACAACAGTTGCTGTCGGTGAGACATTCAAAAAGAAGAATATGATCTGTCAGGGTAACTACAGTGAAAAGGAGGAGCTGTTGCAGTGTGTTGTTGTGTATGGGTTTCAGTGGAGTGTGGGAGGTTAATTTCCCTGGAATCCTTCACTAGAACACTGAAGATGGGATTCTGATCTGTCCTTACGCTGCAAGTTTGGCTGCCAGACTGGACTTGAGTTCATGCACTTTGGCATTTTAATGTTTGAGTTGCTCCATTCACAAAAAGGTTATTATAGAGCAATGCTGATCCATTTCAGGAAATGTATAAATGTAGGAAGTAGCTGTCAACAACCAGCTTGCCTCTGTTCACATTACTAAGCTTTTGTCAAGTGAATGTATCAGCTGAATCATATTTAAAAAAAAAAAAGAGTGATTCAATATTCACTTTCTCCTAACTTCTGTTCTTACATAGTACTAGATTGATACTCCTACTGTATGTTTTATTGGTAAATACTGCTTTACTTGATATATTTCTAGTGCATTGCCACAGGAGTACATGCAATTTCTTACAGGTCGTGCTGCCCAGCTGCTAGCTAACATACCAAACATGGGGCCACGAAGCAAGCATTAATATTTAATCTACGTGGCAGTAGCAATATCAATAATGATTTTTCAGTCGGAAGCAAGATAGTAGTTAGAAAGTACAACTGTAACTTGTGTTTCTGCAGTAACACCCCACCACACATTCATTACCATTACAGAAACAAGACTACATCTGACTTTGAAGACTGTAAAACGCCATATATTACTTGCAATATGTCCTGAAAATACAGCAAAACTGAGTTCTTAACATTTCCTTATTTAAAAAAAAAACAGCTCTGAATGAATTTTCACTTTGTTATGGGTGTTCCCACCCTTTACAAAAGCAAAATCAGACCGGCCCTTCACTGCTGAGTGAGGGGACCTGGCGGTGCAGTTCCAGGAGCCACCTGAAGGAAGGCACTTGTGGGAGTGAGATTGGTCCCTTTTGATGCCAAATAAAACAGCTTGACTTAACAGTGTGCCAGTTTTCTGATTCCCATATTCCATACAAGACAGTGGGAATGTCATCAAGTGCAGTGTGGAGTTTCACTTATGCTTTTGCACTGTTTTACTTCTCCCTTTTCCAGCCCAAGTGTCTTTCTTTGGCCTGCAGTCAGCATCTTCAATCACGTTTTCAAGTTAGAATCACCCTTGAGCCTGGGAGTTCTAAACAAACACTGGTTATAAAAATTAGACTTTAATATTTTCTTGTAGTTCCTTATTTTACACAGCTGCAGAAACAGCTTGTGATGCAGATCTATACAGAATAGTATGGACGTTCAGTATTCTTTTTGTACCTGCTTCATCAGCAATGCTGGGCAATACAACAAGACTGAAGAAAGCAGTTGATCTCCTAAAAAAAGAGGATGTTTTCCAAAAGTTTGATTTGCATGTACTCAAAGGGGGAAA
>JAOWBP010004006.1:12747959-12784455 GCA_028571105.1 Tragopan temminckii
ACCTGCTTTGGCAGGGGGTTGGACTCGATGATCTCTGGAGGTCCCTTCCAACCCCTACGATTCTGTGATTCTGTGATTTGGATGTTTAAATCAGGCTGAAATGCTTCGTTAGGAGTACAGAGTATGTGCTTTCATTTTTGTGTTCAATTTTTGTACCCTTTAGACAGGGTATATTTTGTAGATGTTAGAGGAGTTTTGAGGGAATATCAGTATTTTTTGAGTGTTTACTGTTTTCCATCCTCTTCTGAAATACCAGTTGTTCAAACCAGCAAGCTGTACCACGTTCACTTCCTTCGGCAAGAATACCAGCAAAACGAAAGGTTGCCTTTCATCCCTAACCACACATAAATAAATAAATAAATTTCTTTAACTTCAGTTAAACTGAATGCCGGCATACACAATACAGTAGTATATAAAGTGGACTGACTCAAAGCCTCATATGCTGGAGGCTTGTGATGGATCCGGCTGCAGCATGCCCAGTACAGGCTGAGAGCAGGAGTGTAAGGAAGCGCCGCAGTGAATGAGCCTAAGGACTTACAGTGCAGGTTCTGGGTAGAATTGAATGAGGCAGAAGGAACAGAGGTAGGCCTAGAGGAAATACTTTCCCAATTCAGTGTGTGCTCAGTGGACAGTTCTCAGTTGTGAAATCACGTCTCAACCTTTTATGTTCTCTGCCTTTGGGGCACACAAACAGGTCTTATCCTTTCATTAAATATTTGCTTGCTGTCCTGTAAAGATTAGGAGAGACAGTTTCACACCGGTCTGTTAGATAATTAGGCAATACAGGGTAAGCTCAGCTGGTCTGGCTTCTGCTACAGCAATGCTGGAAGTTCTGCTGATAGATGTCTAACAGCTGACACAGATTGATTTGAATTTTTTTGATTGATGTTAAGTGTATACAGGTTTTGAGGCACTAAAACAATAATGATTTTTTGTCTTGACACTAAAAATAAATGTGAACTTTGCTTAGTTACTAAGTAAATCATTGCATTTGCTACTTGTTTCTTCTCCCAGACAGCAGTAAGAGAAGCAAAACTTCCTAATACTACATTTGGTTTTGCTATTTCAAATAAGTATGTCACTCTGAAAGTAATGCCTCCTATTTATTTCCATGGAAACTACAAGAGATACAAACAGCACAAAAACACCACCTGACAGAACAAGTTCTCAGCTACAAAACACTATTTTCCAACATAGTCACCACCATGAGCTGTGCACCTTTGCCAGCAATGAAGAAACACCTGCATGTCATGCTCATGGAAGTCTGCACTAGTGGAGGTGCCTCAGTGCCACCACTGCTGCAACGCACTGCCCACCCCTCACTGTGCTCACACCCACTGTTTGGTCCCCATAAATGTTATGCAAGTGTTGATAACTGGCAGTAGGTGCAATGTTTTCCATATGGAGGAATTAAGTTCCGCCCTTTTGCTTCATCCTCACTTCCTTGGCAGACACCATTCTGTCAGGCTGCCCCTCTGCTGCCACCTGTCACACGGCAGCAAAATGGAATGGGTTGTTGGTGGGAAGGTTCAACCTCTGCTGCCGTACCACCACCATCTGCCTCTGACATCGTGGGCCAATGTCATAAAATAGGAGGCATTATTTTCAGAACAGCCCTTTTGGAATGTATAAATTTAAACAGGGACTCCAAACTCGTGTCAGGATCCCCTCTGTCTGACTTCCCCCTCTCCCTCGTTGTTCGGACATAGGTACTTATATTTGCACTGTATAGACAAAGCAAGAGCTCTTGAAAACTCTCAGACTTGGAGCTGCATTGCATTCACAGAGCACGGAAGTATGTCAGACACCTGCTGGCATTGCTCTGGAGCCTTTCACTGCCCCCTGACGTACAAAATTATGTAAGAGGAAAATATGTAGAAATGTGACTGTGAAAGGGAAAAAATTTGGACCTTGTGTACTTTTTTCCACCGTGAAAAACTTGCAGTAATATTGGCAGCGTTTGCTTTTATAAAAAAAGAAAAGCAACACCAATATGATGTAAACACTGAATCATTTCCCTTCATTTTTCTTCCTTCAGCCTTTCTAAGTCCAAAAAAGCTGCAATTAGTCCGAAGATTCTTATGGCTCTTACTTGGAAATATTCTCTCCTCCTCGTGTGTGACATGGATATGTATGGAAAATCAAAAACTGTAGTGAGCTGCAGTATGCACTGCTTGTTTGCTGTGTTCAGCTTGCTGCTTTGTTCTGCCAGTGCTGTATTTCTCAGGCTTTCTGTAGTTTCTTTTTTTTTTATAGGCTCTGAGTTCCAGTACTGGAATGAAGACTGTGATATTGATTAAATTCCCTTCCAGAGATGGGTTGTAATTAATAACTGATGTATTTTTTCAGCTCAGTTTATTTGGTTGTTTTTTTTGTTTTGGTTTGGTTTTTTTTTTCAGTGTGTGGAACTGCCTTCCTGCTTGTAAGTTATAAATGCTCACTGTACTTTCCAGAGAGCTTACATCTGCCCGAATGCTCCAGACATTCCAGCAACAGTTGTTATTTATTCAAAATGGATTGTTTTGGAAGATTTTGGTGCTCCCTGAAAGGAGTCAACCTATGCTAAGGCCAGAATCGTGTCTGCATTTGAAGTGGAGCTCAGTCATAGGAAAACGGGGATTTCCTCCGATGTTTTTAAGCTAAACAGCTTCTTGTGCTGCAGATCCCACTTCTGTGTGGGTTTGGTTGTAAATCAGAATCTGCCCTTTTCCTGTCAGCATTGTTACTACAGCACTTTCCTAACTTAATGAAAAAGCATTTAAGAAGTTACAGTGAATGTTCTAAGTGGATTAGTAGAAGTATGTTTTCTTCACATGACAATATTATTTGGTTTGATCCCTCTCAAGCTCTTTAACATGAGAAGGAGAAAACAAATGCTGTTAGTCAGATACTTTCAGTATTAAACCTTTAAGGGGTTTGGGGTTTGGCTAATTAAAGCTTTTCCTAATGAAGATAATAATTTGCTGCCTTACTGGAATTAATCTGCCTTGGATAAAGTTTCTAACCACAGGTACTTCAGGTTTTGAGTTGCACTCAGAAGCGCTGCTGTAGGTGCAACTGCTGGATAAGCCAATTCTGTGCTGTATCTAAAGGGAGAGAAGATAAAGGCATTTCCCTCCAAGGGCATGAACTTCTCTCTGTTCCTCCCCCCTTTTGTCCTTATTTGGTCTCATAATCTTCTAATGTTTTTTTGGTTTTTTTTTTGTATATATTAAAAAAAAATAGTTGCCACTTGTTCCTTTTATTTTCAGTTCAATGCATGAAAAAAATACGGAAGGAGGAGTGTCCCATCTGCTCAGGAACCTGTCCTCTCATTTCAAACCTTGCTCTATGGCCCTGGCTGCAGGACAAGAATAAAGGGTTGCATATTGTCTGTTTCAGTGCTGTTCTGCAGCATTTAATTGAAAATATCAAATTACATCTAATGTGCATCTCTTCGGTCTGGCACAAAACTCAGCGTTGGTGCTCGTGTGAGCATTCACTCAGTTGTTTCTCCATAGCAAACCTGAACTTCCCAAGTCTGTAAACACCCAGCATGTACTAATAGCAAGGAGGATGTGACCTCATGGATGATACATATGCTGTAACATAACATTGTAAATGTTAAGCGAACTCTAGTCTACAGAGATACCATCTCAAATTTGATAAAAGAAACTTACTCACTAGAGGAAAATCCTTTGGAAATGCTGAAAACACGGCTATCCAAAAGAGAAACTGTGTCTGCTTTTGATTTGGTTTGTTTTCTTAGACTTTTCTTAGTCATGCCTGACGCACACTTACTGTTATTGCTTGGAATGTGATTTCCTACATCAATATCTGGAAGTTCTGCAGTTTCCAAAGTAGATAGATTAGCTTCCAAACATTCTAGTTACATTGCACAATTAAGTGGAATAATAAATGTTGTATGTCAGTAGAAAATGTTACGTATTCTAAATATCCTAGTATTCTAGAATAGCTTTACTTTAACATGCGCTACGCTTTCTTTGCTTTGTGAGCAAAGCTCACTGAGAAGATAGCCATTAGACTATGGTGGCAGGCAGCATTTGGCGTGCCTTGTGGGTATCTGTGATTGCACATCAGTGTGGATGCTACATCCCTCATCCTCCCTTTCTCTCAAAGACTAATTCAACTTTAAAAAAGACATTGAAAGCCTACAGTGTAATTTGAATAACTGTGTTTGGCTTCTAACCAAATGGGTTTGGTATCTAGCTACTTTTGTAACTTCAGTAGTTTTGTTCTGTTATGGATTGTATTTAAAATACAATATTTACTGGGCTTGAGTATAAGATGGTCTCAATTCATATGCTATTCTTCTTCAGGAGCATTAGGGCAGAGATTCTGAAACTAGCAGTGGAAAGAATGCTTTCCTCACATCTTTCTGCGGGGCAAAAAATACCCACCCTAAAATAGACTTCCTTTTTATTTTCTGTTTGAATATAGATCTAACTGACATCGAATAAAAGTTGGACGTTGCTGTCAGATCCCTTGTAAGTATACATATGTGCATATAGGCATATATGCGTGTGTGTGCATGTATCTGTTTTTATAAGAACATCCTCAAAGGGAAAAGTAACGTTTTTCTTCTTTGCACGTAGCAAGTTTTTCCATTCAATTGCTGTTAAGAGTTCCAACTCATTTATGTCAGAATAGAAGCATTTTAAATTACTACAGTGAGAACTGAGTAGCTAAGTCCTCAGTTTATAAACACTTCTAAAAGTATTTCAAACTAGTCTGAAATTTCAAGATGAAAGTAATGAACCTTTAATGTTTGCTTATGTGACCTTTAACATAACTGCCTGCAAGCATACAAAGTGTGTTTGCACATGCAATTAATTCAGATGTTAAGAGTGATTTCAGGGGGGTATCAGTCTTAGAACGCAACCTTCTTTCCCATCAAGACCCTTTAGTCATTATTTTATGATGTCAGGCAGATGTTCTGATGAGGTTTCTCTGTTAGTCTTAGCAGTATGGCTGGCCTTTGTTTTATGTCCAAGCTCAACTGCATCTTTCGGAGCACTGAATTAACTGGGATGAGAACATCAAACAAGATTTGTGATACAAACCACTGGCCTTCATTTTAGAGAACTGGTGCTTGCAGGGGAAGTGATCTTTCTTCTGAGGTTTGACTGTTTGCTGAGCAACTGACGATGGAGTTAACTAAAGCAGAACAAGGACATAAGCTTTGAAAAGAATGTAGAATTTTCTTTTAAGAAAAGATTCTTTCTGAACAAGTCTGAGCTTAGCTTACTACATGACACATTCAGTAGTCATTTTAGACTACAGGTTTAATTAAAAATGTAACAAGATGGTGATCATGTTATTTTGAGTGTGCGAAGATCTCTCAGTCTTACAGTACATATTGTTGATATTGGCTACAGCACAGCTGCGAACGTTGGGAGTCTTATTAAAAACCAACAGCCTATTAATAGATCTCTGTTGCTGTCAGCGGCAGCTGTCTTGTTTAACCTGAAACGTTAATTGTAGCCTCCCTCACCTGGGGTGGCAAACACGTTAATAAAGATACACTTTGGGGCGTGCCTACATTCTTTCAATGCTTGATGGAGCCCTGAAAATTTCCCTAGTCCTATATATGTTGTTTATCAGATCTCGTCTGCCAAAGACTGAGCTTTCCTATAAGCTAGTCAGCACTGCTCCCTCACGTGTCTGAGGTGCTGTGTTTTTGTCAGTGCACCTTTGTCTTTCCCGTTTCCTGTTCTGTGCACTGCTTGTGCTGTGTTTGCATGCCGTGTTTGCGTGCTGTCCAGGTGAAGATAAGCAGCTGTGTCACTCGTGTGCCAGTACAGACCAGTTACAGACAAGTGGGGTGGCCACCACTGTGGTCTGTGAGGTGGTTTTGTTCTTCTCCCGCTTTGGTCTTTATTCAGGCCCAGTTCTCCTTAATGAAGAAAGGTTTCTGACAAAATCTTGCTAAATTGTGCTTCATTTTAAGTTATATTCCATTTTCCATGCCTGGAGTTCTAAAATGCATATACTGAAATGGGGTGTGATCATTATTATTTTTAAAATTTTTTTTGGAGAGATGGTTAAATAAGTGCAATCCCCTTTCAGAAGTCTGACATTCATAGTAAAAAATTAATTGACAATACAGATGTTGGTGTGAAGTTAATAAAGCGATGTTGGGATATTGTACTGTTCTTACATTATAACATGAAGGTTTTTGAGGACTCTGTATCAAAATTCATTTTAATCTGAATGTAAGCTGATTTAACATCCTGAAAGGCAGTAAAGACACCTCCTCTATCTTTCCACCGCAATTCAAATATTTAGGGGGAGAACAGCTTGCCCTTTCCCATCATTACACAACTGTAGCATTACACAAGCATTTTAAACACAGTATAAAGATGTAAGAGAACAGACTTCGTATTTACAGCCCTGAACTATTCCAGCAGAGACGGGGGGGGGAAGTCTTTGAAAAGTAAATATTTGTGGATGGAACAAACAGGTATGGAAGAGTCAACCTCTTTAATCTCAGAGCAGATGCACTGATACATCATGCAACCACATGTATCAGTTAATTCAGTCTCCTTGGTCTTGATGCATTTGAGATGAAATCTCAAAGGACTAGAACTAATGGACTGACTGTAATACTAATTTGATTCTCTTTTTTTTTTTCCTGCTCTCTGCTTGGCTCTGGTCTTCACCCACAGGTGTCCACTGCTGGCTCTCAAAGGTTACTAAAATTTTAGCAGCTGCCTTGAAACCGAGCTACCTAAGCTTCACTTACTGTTGCTTCTCCCTGCACCATACTGCACTGCTGCTTTTGCTCTTGCCTGCTCAGAACACACTAAGAGATTTTCTTTTTCAAATACCCACAATGAAACTTAGGCTAGAAGTATGTGCCATTCTTTTGCTGCCTGTGTACGTGTTAATATCTGTATACAGTATGCTTGTATTTATTCCGTGGTATTTTCTTACCAACGCTAAGAAGAAAAAGGCTATGGCAAAGCGTTTAAAAGCTAAGCCCATCTCGGACAAACCTGGAAGCCCCTACCGTTCTGTCACTCATCTTGACTCACTAGCAAACATAAACATTCCTGGAGCAGACACGTTGGACAAACTGTTTGACCACGCGTTAGCAAAGTTTGGGAAAAAGGACTGTCTTGGAACCAGAGAAATACTGAGCGAAGAAAATGAAATGCAACCAAATGGAAAAGTTTTCAAAAAGGTACAGCTTACCATTTAGTACTTAATTCTGATTTGGTTTTGAGCTCTTTTACATTAGAGGTCTTCCTTAATCCTTCTTTGATTTAAAATGTGTGCTATGTAGTAGTTAAAGAGTAATGCACTAGGGGATGCACTCATTATTTTGCTAGAAGAAAAATGGAAGTGCTTGTCGTCGAGCACCAACTCACAAAAGCAGGGAACAGCTGTACAAGTCGCTCGTCATCACAAGGGTGTTTTTTCTGTTGTTGCCCCCTCCTCCAGTTAATCTTAGGAACCTACAGATGGCTGTCCTATGAAGAAGTAAATCAGAAAGTGAATCGCTTGGGGAGCGGACTGATAGCCCTGGGACTAACCCCAAAGAGCACCGTTGTCATATTCTGTGAGACCCGAGCAGAATGGATGATCGCAGCCCTGACCTGCTTCAAGTACAACTTTCCTCGTGAGTGCTGAACTTGTGTACTTTGAATATATTTTAGAAGTGATTTCCAGTACTGCTTTGGTTGTTAAGAATGTGTCAGTCCTGACGCTGATGGTACAAGAATTGATTAAACTTATTCTGTGTATCACCTGAGTTTTGAAGTTTCCAGTATATTCCGTACATAGTAGAGACCACTACAATTTACTTGCTCATACTTATGAGCCCAGCCTTTGGGACTGTAGCAACATTTTAGATCTTAGCATGACAGATAGGCAGAGTTACTGCTCAATTATTTTAAGTACTGTGAGGACTCAGTAGTTGCATTTTCCCTGCAGACTTTGGGATGGTTGTAGCATTTTCTGTCTATATTCTGACTTCTGTATCTGAAATGGTTATTGGAAGAGTGATAACCAAAATGAGATGCTAGGCCAAGGGGGTGGGTATTTTGGTAACATTGCCAAACTGCTCAAGTTTGTTACCATTATGTATGTGCTTTTCTTTTTTATTTTATTTAAGCAGTCAGTATATTTCATCTGACTTGTTACATACAGCCTTCTCAGTGAAATAGGGAAGGTTACTAGAGAGTCATGTAACATTCCTTTTTTTATCCTTTCTACATGATCACAACTTCACAGGAATATTAAATTCTTTAATAGTTTTTGGAGGTTCAAATTTGAGGTACCAGTATGATACTAAAGGATTTTCCTCAACAGAAAAGGTGGACTCCTCAGTGCCCGTGAGGCACTCAGTAGCATTACTGTCACCAGTCAGGATTAGAAAATAATCTCTCACCACAAAAACCAGTCTGATTTCTTAGTCTGATCTCTGCCCTGCTCCCGTCAGTAATTTCATGGGAACAAGAAAGCAGCTGGCACAGAGGCTGAAAGCTGGCACTCAGCTGGAAGTGCACAGCAGGAACGGTGGCTGGTGCCCTGCAGTGTGAGCGTCAGCTCTCCTGCAACATTCTGATGCACAGCACTCAGAGGAAGAACTCGTTCTCAGCTGCTTACTGTGCAACTGCTTGGTGTGTTTTCGTTGAGTTTTAGCGGATCTTTTGTTTCGATGATTTCTCTTCTTCCATATAACTGTCCTCATTCCTGTGATCTCTTGTAGAATACAGTTCTGATTTGGGAAGATTAAAAGCTGCTTTGTTTCCTAATTAAAAAAAAAAATTCCCACTGAGCTCATTCCCCCCACAATGCATTGCAGTGTGCTAAAGCAAGAGCTTTTGCATTTGTTGTTGCCTTAACTTCTGTGTTCATTCTCTCTCTTGGATACAACAGTTGTTACCTTGTATGCTACACTGGGTGAAGAGGCAGTAACCTATGGTCTCAATGAATGTGGAGCATCATATCTGATCACCAGTGCAGAACTTCTTGAGAGCAAACTTAAGGTAACTTGGCCTCAGCTTCACCTGCTTCCAAGCAAACCTGCAGTAATTTTACAGCACAGTCCTTGCTAACAATTTTCTTTCTGTTCTGTAGGCTACATTGCCACAGATCTCCTGTCTTAAACATATAATTTATGTGGACAATAAGACTATCAATAAATCTGAATACCCTGAAAATGTTGAGATTCATAGTATGCAGACAGTGGAGGAGCTGGGAGCCAAACCAGAAAACGGTAAGTGAATCACTTCAGAGAATTGATCGAGCAATATGAAACCAGACCTGATCAAAGATGCTGGGTAGCAGAAAAAAGTAAATGTGCCAAGTCTGAAACACAAGGGAAGTGGCAGATTGCTGGTTCATTCTCTGCCCCTTTAAATAAATGGATAATTTATTGTCCTGTACCTTTGTTCACATTTCAGGTATTCTGGGATAAAACTTAAAATTAAGTTTCTAAAATACAACCAGAGTATCTCTAAGACTCTGCCTTTATTTTGGGAAGTGAAGTAGAATCTGGTTCAGTGTTCCATTTTCTGCTACTTTTACCTTTATTCACCTTATTTTCACTATTTTTTCTAAGAGAAGAAAAGCACTTAAAGGTTTTTTTTTTGCTTGTTAGCTTGGAAACATCTTTTTATCTGAGCCAAGCTGAGACTGGAAAACACCTTGGACAATTGGAATAACTATTACATAACCTTACTACACTGGGCAGCCTGCAGCAACTGTAACATCTTCAAGGAAGGAGAAAATCCAACCTTGATCATCCTTTTTCCTTACCTCAGTGGTCTGCACCTAGCCAGAAAGTAGGTTTTGAATTAATGCAATCTTTCTCTTGCATTTTGTAGCAAGCATTCAGCCAAGCAGACCTGTCCCCACAGACCTGGCTCTAGTAATGTACACCAGTGGCTCTACTGGGAGACCTAAAGGAGTGATGATGCAGCACAAGAACTTGATAGCTGGAATGACAGGACAGTGTGAGAGAATACCTGGGCTGGGGTAAGAAACACTTTGTTGCCAAGCGTTGGGGGGATAAAACAGAACCTCTAGAAGTGTGTAAGTTTATGGAAAATCTGTTGCTGGCGCCAGCTATTAGCAAGCTCCTTCATTTTATTGTGAGCCAACTAATCTTTGATTTATATGAAATACACGTTGTGTTTGTGATCTCACCCTGTTCTTTGCAAAGTATGCCCTTCTAGATCTTGTCCCATGTGCTTTTTCTGCTCTGCGATTGTTTTTTTCCCTCACTTTTATCTAGAGGTCTGGGATGGATTTTGCACTCTTCTATGCATTAGAAAACATCACCAGATGGAGAAATTACTCATCTAGTCAAATTTGGGAAAGTTTTTTGCTAGATGTTTTCAGCCAGTTAGAATCACTTTAGGAAATATACCAGAGCCTACCACTTTCATTCAACTAGAGAGACTCCTGCTGGATGGATAATGCACGTACTGCTGAATCTGCTCCAGTATTCTGCACTGAAATGAGCAGAGAAATAATGAATTGTTTTGATGATAGTATAGCCATCTGCAAACTCCCTCACTAATATTCTGAGAAAATGTTTTGTGATCGTGGATGTGTCTTTGTCACTGCATTCCCAAATGCAGCTAAAATAACCTACAATAAACCTTTTGTATGGTAGGATATAAGAGTCATTCTGACCTGATGTTGGAAGCTTCTGAATAGGTAACAGTTCTAAGTTTATTCTTGAGAAATCTCTGCATTCCCTGAAAAAATCCTGTTACATCAGTGATCAGCTCTCCACTAATCTGTTTGAGGAGGAGGTGCTATGATGACTTAAGGATTTGAATCGTGTTGGTGATAATTTAAAAATAGTGATTTCATCCTTAATTTGGCACCTGGGATGAAATCTCCCATAAGGAGAAGAAACCTGCAGTGGAGCACTAAGGAAACTTGAGCTTCCTAGAAAACAAAGCAAATCCTATAATTCATACTGGTTTCAGTGAGGTAAGATTTTTACTGATTCAGTTTATAAACTGATTTATAATCACACCCTTCTTGCGTGCAGAGGAAAAAGTCTTTGTGACCTGAGTCTCCCAGAAACACAGCTAAACACACCACGAAAAAAGTGAAGCAGTATTTCAGTGCACTCGTGCATCACTGTTCATTAGATAATCTTTCCTTTACTAGGCCCAAGGATACTTACATTGGTTATTTGCCCCTGGCCCATGTATTGGAACTGACAGCAGAAATTTCTTGCATCACTTACGGCTGCAGGATTGGATATTCCTCTCCACTTACACTGTCAGATCAGGTGAGGGGCGGGGGGAAAGCAAAAGCAAATTTAAGCTTTCACAGTCTAAGTTCTTGATTAGCTATTCTCTTCCTTTAAAGAAGTGCTGATACATGTGATACACTTAAGAAATAATATTTTTTTCAGAAAATGATGCAAATAAACATTCCTGGTGGAGCTACAGCAGCAGGTCATACTATATAAAATTTTATATAAGCTTTTGCTTTTATGATACTTCGGAAATCTAAAAGAAAACCTAATAAATGTGTATAGCGTTATCCTAGAGAAAATCAGGATACGAACAGCTATTAAAACACTAACTGTACATAGGACTCCATAAAGTGATTTTAAGTTCTTAGTCTCGGTTTGAGTTCTTTAGTCCATTATTGCGGCTCTTCTGTTTAGCTTTTTGCAAATTAAGCTAGAGAAGAATGCTTCTGTATGTTTTGCTGGCATAGAGATGACATCAGATTTTAAAATAAACAAACAAAAAATAACCCACCATTAATAAAAAAAACACACCAGAAAATGTTTCTGGAGGAATACAGAGGGAGTGCAAGTACAAGAGAGAGAAAACAAAAAGTTACACAAGGTGGACTTGCTTTACCCAGCTGGGCTTGCAAAACGTCTGATATTTTGGTTGAAATTGTTGTTAATCACTACATTTTTCAATCACAGTGGAAAAAAAAAAGTAGTTTAGGCAGGAAGTGTTATTTAGAGGGACAGGGGAAAATTACACGATGGCATATCTTCTCTTTTTTGGTCCTTTTTGAAGAGCTGCTTGGTTTTCATCTTAATAAACTTTCATTTTTTCTGTGTTACAGTCAAGTAAGATTAAGAAGGGAAGCAAAGGAGACTGCACTGTACTTAAGCCTACACTGATGGCAGCTGTGCCTGTAAGTATGCAGATATTTGAAGCAAAAACAGTGCTTTTAAGTTATTCATGCTAGCAGTTTTATTTAAGGACTTTTTTTTTTTTTTTTTTTTTTTGTATAAGAAACTGTTACTAATAGGCAAGAAAGCAAGATATAGAAATTCCAATTGTCATTGCTTGAGTTGGAGAACTGATGCTGCAAATGAGCACAAGAATATCCCTATGCTAAAGCCAAGACTCTTTTTGATCCAAAACTGTAAATGCTTTTTAGTAGTTACAGGTGATGTTGTACTGGGCTTCTGGTGCAACAGTAGGTTACTGGAAGTCTTAGACGTTCACAGTCTGAAAGTTCTTTTCACTTAGGGGGTGAGCAGGGTGGATTCATCTAACACTGATGCTTTAAACATATCAGTTTTGGCTGAGTTACAGAACTTAGCAAGTGAAGCTGCACTGTTACAGCTGTTGGGGTGCTTGCTTTTAGCTGCTTGTCTCCAAGGTAACACCTGGTAAAACATCTCCTGTGCTTGGAGTAAGTAGGGCCAGCTTAGTCTCCTCTTTTAAGAAAAACTGATCAGGAGACCATAAATATTGTTTCTGTAGCTTACATTAGCTTTCTGGTGATCAGGCTTCTCTATACCACAAGGTCTTGGAAGACCAAAACAAAACAAACCCCACCCAAACAAAACAAAACAACAAAAATTGCACATATCTGCTGCTTTCTGCTGAAGAAAAACCTTCTTCGTGTGCCCTGTTACATTACTGTGTTTACCTCATTCATGATTCTATCCCATATGGCTCAGAAGACCAGAAGCATCAGCTTCTGCTACACTGGTGGGTGTGACGGAAGGAGCAGGGTTTGGTTTCATCTAATAATAGCAAGTTTTGATTGATCTGGGATTCTGTTGTTCTACAGCCTCTTTTGTGAATAGCCAGGAGCTTTAAAATCAATTACTAATTTGCATATTTTGTTTTTAAAAATAGAAATAATATACAGAGACTAGGTATTTTTTCTAGTAGTCTACTGAGTGAAAACCAATGACTTACAGCCCTGTCCTTTTTGTAAAATGGCTATTTAAACTTATTTCTTAGGGAATACTCAACTCTTGACTGCTAGCAAAAGCAATGCCAATTTAAAATATGGGCATAATCCCCTTTTGGGAGGAATCTGCAAAAATCACGTGCCAAAAAAAACCCATCCACACAGACACCTTCACATGAATTAACTGCAGAATGGTGAAATACAAACAGTGATAATGCTGACCCCCACCTAAGGTTCCAGAGACTGACTATCACAAAGAAATTAGAGTAAAAAAAGAAATTGAGACCACTGATCCATTTCCAGTTGCTAGCATATAGGATATGGAGCCTAACAATCAACAGCAAGAAGGAGAAACCTTCAGAATGCCCTGGGAAGAAAAATGCTACGCTATTTACCTAACATCCACCTCATAAATATTTCACTTGCTAGAAGTATTATACTGTCATCAAAATATCATAACATTACTGGTGATGAAAATTTATAAGGAATGAAATAGAAAGTAATTATAGGCACAAATACATCTAAATATTTGATTCAGTTAGAATGTGCTCATAGTTCCTTCTGGCCTTTGTAATTCTGAATACCTTGTCATGCCATTGCAGGTTTTCCAAAAGTTAAACCCAAATTCAAGGTTTTATAAATCAGTTTTTCATATTTTAGGTTGGGATTGAGGTGTTCTGATAATGTAAATAATAAAACCCAATATTTGTAGCTGTGATTGATAGAGAAGACATCTTAAGAGCAAAGGGTATGAAGTATTTTAAAACCAAATCTGGTGCTCAGAAAGCTGTTTGCAGAAATGCAAGTGGTACTGTGGATTGCTGCAATATGTCTGGAGATCTACAGCGGTTCTCAGTTATTTGCCCTTGACTTCACATCTGCCTAAGTTTGCTAAACTAAGCTATGTACTACAGCATGAGGGCTCTTCCTCTCTAGTGATGCTGTTGGCGACATAAGCAAATAGAGAAAAGTCAGGAAAGTCCCTCATTTTTCTGCTACATTTTTGACACTTCATTCCACCCATTTCAAACAGCTCCAGGCTGCAATGATCTATAAATTGGCTAATTCATAACATATTAAAAGCATTAGAGTTAAGCATTGCCTAACCAATGATGCAGATATTTTCATTCATGCTGTTACTCATTTAAAAGGAAGAATAACAGTTGTTCTACTTTTTTTTTTAATTATTATTTTTAGCATGGAATTTTACTCTTTGTGGTAATTTTCCTTGCCTTTTTTTTTTTTTAACACTTTATAGGAAATAATGGACAGAATTTATAAAAACGTCATGAGTAAAGTTCAGGAGATGAACTATATTCAGAGAACTCTGTTCAAGATAGGCTATGACTACAAATTGGAACAAATCAAAAGAGGATACGATGCACCTCTGTGTAACATGTAAGTATGATTCATGGCCCAACTGCTGTTTTTTCATTGTGATTTGTTAAAGCAGACTAAAAGAATAATCATCTAAGCTATCCAACATCAAACAATTCTGTTCCAGCATGCAAACACAATCTAATGACTAAGCTGAAATAAACCAAGTTCTTGCAGGAAATGGAGGAGATACTTAATGGTAATCATTGAATCACAGAGTGTCACAAGTGGGAAGGAACACTCAAGAATCACCGAGTCCGACCGCTGGCTCCACACAGGACTATCCAAACCCTATGCCTGACGTCATTGTCCAAGCACTCCTCAAACTCCAGCAGCTCAGGGCTGTGCTGCTGCCCTGCACAGCTTGTGCTGTGCCCACCAGCCTCTGGTGAAGAACCTTTTCCTAACACCCAGCCTGACCCTCACTCAAAAGTGCACCCACTGCTCAAGGAGACGCCACAGCAGTGCGGAGCAGGGCAGGACAATCCCTTCCCTTGCCTGGCTGGCAGCACTGGGCCTGGTGGCACCCCCAGGTATGGTTGGCCCTTCTGGCTGCCAGGTCACACTGCTGGCTCAGATTTAACATGCCACCAACCAGAGCCCCCAGATCCTTTTGTGTGGGACTGCTCTCCTGCCTAAGAATGACTGGTTTCCTGTAAGAGTGATTAGTTTAGGAGTGATTGGTCTCCAGGATGAATGATTAATCTCCAGTACGAATGACAAGTCTTCTGACCAGATGACTAGTTAGTTTTCATTGGATTTCATTTTTGTTTATAGAATTGAAAACGTTATTTATATAAGTTGTAGGAATTCTGCAGTCTTCAAACATTAGACATGAAGTAAGGTTTTCAGTTATCCCTGCTCTCCACTAAGATCTGTGAACATCATTTTTGAGGTTTTGCAGATAGGAAGGATTGCCTCATTTCTTTTCATAAAAGTGAGCTGAGTGACTGATCCTTAACGTACGTTTTCCCCTCTTTCCAGACTGTTGTTTAAAAAAGTAAAGGCACTGCTAGGAGGGAACATCCGCATGATGCTTTCCGGAGGAGCCCCACTCTCGCCCCAAACACAAAGATTCATGAATATCTGTTTTTGCTGTCCTGTGGGCCAAGGCTATGGATTAACAGAAACATGTGGAGCTGGAACAATTACAGAAGGTAGTTAAAATACTTCTGGGAGTATGTTTTAAGAGTTTTTTAGAAGGTAAATTCAGAATAGCTGTGGCTCTTAACTGCACTAAAGTCACTTGAGATAAGCCGTCTTCAAAGATGTAGTTTGAGTTTACACTTCAAAATGAAAAAAAACTTTGTGTTTTTCCTTGTTCTTTCCCTAAGTTGCTGATTACAGCACTGGAAGAGTTGGAGCTCCTCTTATTTGCTGTGAAATCAGACTGAGAGACTGGCAAGAAGGTAAGAGCATTCGATGCTTTGACTTCAGAGCAAGTAATTAAGTAATTTAACCAGTTCTTAGCTGGTTTCCTCGCCTATCTGCTTAGCTAGATTGTAGCATATGAAGTAATTGTTCATCTTTGATAGCAGTCATTAGCTTGTGCATGAACATTAAGCTGAAGTATCAAAACATTTTCTTAGCAGCAAAATATATAATTTGAAAATAATTGTATGGGGATTTTTTTTTTCAGGGGGCTACACTAACAGAGACAAGCCTAATCCTAGAGGGGAAATTATAATTGGTGGACCTAATGTCTCAATGGGATATTTTAAAAATGAAGAGAAAACTGCAGAAGATTTCACCACTGATGAGAATGGTCAGAGATGGTTTTGTACTGGAGATATAGGAGAATTCCATCCAGATGGGTGTCTGCAGATCATAGGTTGGCCTCACCTCTTGCTATCTCAAACTACTGTAAGATCTTGACTAGCCATAATTGTAAGGATGTGATTAGTCCTGTTGACTTTGACGGGGCCAATCTACCTAAGATTGCAAAATTGTAGCATAAGACTTTTCCAGAAGTCTTCACAGCTATGAGAAAATTTTGGAAGTGATGTGATTCCCTGCTATGTTATCACTATTTAATTCCTGTGTGCTAATGAATAAATGTAAGATCATTTTTTGGTATTTTATACAAAACTTAAAAATCAGAATCTCCGTCACGTTCATATAGGTTGCATGACAAGAAATGTAATGTTATGTAAATTTCATGGCAGAAGCCTTTATAAAGTTACAAGAATATGTATATGCTGTTAGCATCTTTATAATTTGGGTAAAATGCTTTACTCATTTTTATTCACTTTTACATGGCATACCACTAAATACATATATAGTGGCTTTGCAAATGAGCCTGTGGAAACATAGAAGTTTAAATGGAGCAAGCACATGGTTTTTTTTTCTTCTTCCCCCCCACTCCTAGATCGTAAAAAAGACTTGGTAAAGCTACAAGCTGGGGAATACGTGTCTCTGGGCAAAGTAGAGGCAGCACTGAAGAACTGTTCATTGATTGATAATATCTGTGCTTATGCCAAAAGGTAAGAGTAGTATTATCTTTGTGTAAACCAAAATACAAGCTGTGACTCACTTCTATACTGATATAGTATGGTTTTCACTGAACAAAAGCCTCTACCAGAGCATGAGCTATAAGTAGCACCTCTAAAGTAACATACACAGGCTCCAAGATTCCCTGAAACTGAGAAAAGTAACTTATGCTTTTCTGTTGGCATTTCTTCTAATGTAGTTCAGTCTAATTTTGTCCTACCCCCATCCTTAACAGGTATAATTTAGCATGTGCTTTGGCTTTCTGTCAGAATATGAGGGAAAATTCATCTAGATGTTCTGCACCAGAACTAAATCTCTGAGTTTCAGAAGTAGCCAAATAGCCCAGGTGTCTCCTCTCCCCCTGCTTATACACACTACATGAAGGGAAACTGCAGAGAACTTGTGAAACACGAAATATAGTTGGAAAGCTAACTTGTGCTGTAGTTTCTTAGATCCTGAGCTTTGATAAGTCCTAAGTTGTGAAAACCTTCAGTAAAAAAAGGATTTTGTATGCAGGATTAACTGCAGATCAAGAAGCACTGTGGATCTGTGTATCTATAATCAAGCAAATATTTTATCCTTGAAATTGAAGCTTCAACTGTTTTTTTTCCCCTTCCTTCTCTTGCTATCCTGTGGTAGTGACCAGTCTTATGTGATCAGTTTTGTGGTTCCCAATCAGAAGAAGCTGACGGCATTAGCTGAGCAGAAAGGTATAAGTGGAACCTGGGTTGAAATTTGTAACAATCCTACAATGGAAGCTGAAATACTACGAGAAATTAAGGAGGTGGCAAACAAGAGTAAGTAAAATGCCAGTCTCGTAGCACTTATTAAGGCAAAAGTTTTCAGTAATCCCCACTGACTGCTCTTCCTTCTTCCTGTTGCCTCAGCCTACCAAAACTTAGAAGAGTTTTAACAAAAAAACGACCACATCAAATTCATACCTCTTATTCCAGGAATAGACATACTTTTTGGTCATCTTAACTACTTGATCTTTTTGTTATTAAAAAAAAAAAAAAAAGCTTTTTTTTTCCAACTAATTTCTAGAGGGAGGTTGCTTGTTTAATGCAGTTAAGATCCAAAAGGTCTGGAGGTCTGGAAGGGAAGTTAACAAGACATTTGCGGCAAGAAAATTAGTTAAGCAAGACATTTCAAAGCTTTTTTCCATGCAGTGTTGTGTGTTACTGCGTAGAACAACTATGACCCTTATGTTTGGAATGACTTAAATCCTACTATCCTTGCTACAGAAATAAAAATGATCCAAAACCTCAGCCGTTCTTTATGAGGCCAAAAAACCCCCAAGCTAACTGGGGTCAGGAACCTCTCTGAAGTGCTACGCACCTCATACATGGAAGCAATAAAACAGTGTAAGCACACACTAAGCACAAGCCTCTCAAACTTGGAGAATTTGCCTTTTGAAACCAAGAAAATTAGAATGAAAGGCAGTATTAAATCTTCCCTAAAAATAAATGAATATTTTTTGTAGGGATTTGACCGAAGTATGAACACTTTAATCTGCATTATTCCATCATGAACTAAGTAAATAACATAAAGCATTGTTATACAAAGTCGCCGTCTATACATTCTTTTTACTTTCTAGATAGTAGTCTACCATTTAGATATAAATGCTTTGAAAAGTTTTTTCCAAAATTTCCTTAAAGAGACAGTTTTGTTTTTTAGCAGTACATAACGCACCTTTATCAGGAGCAGACATGTAACTAAACATGAGGAAGCAGGACGTTCCAATACCAGCTTGAAGCTGGAGACAAAGGAGCTCCTGGGGTCAGAAGTCCCAGCTGTCCTACACTTGCTGCCACCTAGAGGCTGTGCTGCCACAAGTTGTGCCAGAAGTTCACAGAGAAGTCTCGGTGCTATTATAGGCCTGCATGCAGGACCTGATAGCAAGGTCCGTGCAGTACTGCACACATGCAGGAGTTCCCTGCCCTGTTCCTGGTGCAGGGGAGGCTCAGGCAATTATCCATCTCCCCCCTTGCTCGCCCCCTAACCTTGTGACAGTAGTCTTGCATCTTCATGGTACAAACTTATTTCTTTCAAGCTTTAGATTTTATGCTCTCACATCCAATACAAGGTATAAGTACAGTATGTTACTAGAATGTTTGCGTGCTGTAATATTAGCACTGAGCTTTGGTACACAAATTTGTGTACCGTCTTCTAGGTTACTTCATCAAGTAGGTCACCATATTATACATACTACAGAGTACTTGCCTTAGATTTGTAGCTAGCACGAATATTTCATTTAACAGTGTTACTCATGCTTTTGTTTCTTGTTGTCCCTGCAGTGAAATTAGAGAGGTTTGAAATACCCATCAAAGTGCGGTTAAGCCCTGAACCGTGGACTCCAGAGACTGGGTTAGTAACAGATGCTTTCAAGTTGAAAAGGAAAGAACTGAAAAACCATTACCTCAACGACATCGAAAGAATGTACGGAGGCAAATAAACAGGCTGAATTGACTAGACAGTTGTGCAGAAGGTTCTTTATCATGCCTTGATTTTGGATGTCCTTGTATACTGTAGGTATCACACGTATTCAGAAAATACACCAAATTGATGAATGTTTCTTATCTCTAGAGAGAGCAACAGAGAAGATCTTAAACTCTAAATTCCTACTTAACAGCAGAAAACATTGATGTGTTTCAGAGTTTCATGTGATTGTTTCCAGTTTTAAGACAGACGTAATTATATGAAGCAGTATGGCCAGGTAATTTTATTATTCTTTCTCTAGCATGTTCAGACTACTTGCAATTTCTAATTAATTGTGAAACCTGGCGTGTAGGGAGAAAATGGGTACTTAAACTTTAACCTTCTCCATTTAAAAATAAAAAAAACCTTAGTCAAGAACTTGCTAGAGATCACTAATAATGGACTGCTTAAAAATTGATGGATTCTTCTGCACATCAGTTATCTTCAATATTTTCAGTGCCTATAAGAGAATATAAATACACTTACCTTAAATAAAGGTGAACTGAAAATCTTTCTACACTCAAATCTTTGCACTCAAGAGCATTGAGTCAACTATCTCAAGTTCCACTCACCAAATACATTTGTACTTGCCGCCACATTTTAATTCCAGCAGAGCTTTCCACCAGGACATAGCTTGAAAGAAAACAAAGACTTGCCTTGCTGCAGGAGGTACTGATGAAAATGAACAGCTGAATGCAGAATGCAAAACCTGCATTCTGGCTGGCAGACAACAGCAAAATTGATGGGCAGTTGTCTCTGAACAGATTTGAAACTCAAAGGAGAATTTGTTCTTTTTATTTTTATTTTGGAGGTGGCGTGGTGGTTTAGTTTTAAAGGCACTGATCCTCTAGGATCTCCATGTAGTTTACAGGATCAGGGTCTAAGTATCTGTATTTATTTTATAGAAAGGTATTTCTGTTCACCTTTTAAAATACAGCATCCAAAACAAAGCCAACCAGAAACCAACAGCAGTTCCTCTGTGTCTTGTTTTACTTATGACAAAGTACGCTGTGGCCGGGAAAACCTTTGTTTTAAGGAACTAAAAAAAAGGGACAAATCACTCTATATAGAAATCCTTATTAAAAAGTGTTCTTACATTAACTGGAAATTGTAGATGTGCTGAAGTGGGAGGTTATAATTTAATAACAGTTTATCATTTTGTGTGCAGCATCCAGTACTGTGTTTCCTTTGACTTGTAGTAACGAGCTCCCACGTCCCCGCTAGCTCTTCGCACTTGAACCACAAACGCTGTAAAAAAGTGGAGGCTCTTGATACTGTTCTACTTTGCACTTTTCTTAATCATATGTGTTGCGTTCATTTTGTACAGGTGTGGCTCAGCTGCTATATATTACAAATTCATTTTAAGTATTTATAGATTTCTTCTATTCCTAATGTGTTGTGTATATGATGGCTAAAAAGGAAAATTATTTGTTATTGTCACTGTACAGAAAGAAAAAGGTTTTGTATGATGCTTCTCTTTAGCATACTGGCACATCTGTGGGTTCATGAAGGCAGGAATTACTTTCTCTTCCAGTTGCAGCTTTCCAAGTGACGTTAGCAGCCTCCCATGTTTCAAACCAGTCACTGTTGCATAACCTTTAGACAGCCTGTTAGCATCACAGAAGTTAGATGTGTAAGAAAGTTACTCGCACTTGAGTCTGTCAGCAAGTTGTACGATGTTCTTTTTTTAAACCATGAATGTATTTATATGAAATGTATTTTATCTTGACTCCTGCTATCTTCTTTGTCTCGGCTGACTGAGGATTGCTATTTTCAATGTATATATACACACACCACGCTGACATTTCAAAAACAGAATACAGTTGAAATGGTTAACCAAGTTTGTGTTTCTGGAGTGTATTCCATGTTGTTTCCAGTTAATGGTCAGCACCTCCCATTTTCTTTGCAATGGAGCATACCCTAACAAAAGGGCTTAGCAGAAGCAGCAGCTCAGAAGCACATACCCAAGGGTAAAAAAGAACCCTGCCTGATGTAGCGTGTGCTGCAAAAGGATTTGTACACATCAGTCTCTCAGGTACTTTTGGAGAAGGGGGAAAAAGTGAGGGAGGGATTACACTAGGCTCGCTTCAATTGTAGCACGGAGGTGATTTGCAAATATAGTACTTGCATTTTGGTAAGAATTTCTAATTCTCAAATCCTTTTGTGACAAAGCTTGTAGAGAAGTGAGGAATGGCCTGTAACAAACCTGATTAGCCTCAGCTACACCTAATGTCACCCAACAGAGGGGCAAAGGAGCTGTCTCCAGGGACAGGAAGGAGAAACAAAAAAGTAAGCTTACACCAAGAATCATTTAGGAGTCAAAACACAGGACACTTTGAAAATAAACCCAGAACTTTAAAATAATTCCTTATTAAATATGTATTAAATAGTTGCTCAGGATCACCACCACTTAAGCTCTCTACAGCAGAGTCAAAGGTTAAATGAACACCTTTCAAGGACGGCTTTAACACAGAACCTCAGGTAAGAGCTGGGGGCAGAGATTCGCTTCCTGTACACAATACAGCAGGTGCCCTTAATTGGCTTAGCATAAACAGGGAAAGTGATGGCTATTCCCTTAAGAGCAGGTTAAGTGGCATTTAGCCAGCCCAGGTAAGCCAAGGCACAGAGTCCCAGTTCCCATCAAAGGCTTCCTGAGCTGCATGCATGGCATAGGACCCGTTCTGAGATCTTGGGTCATCAATTCTGTCAGAACCAAACCAACACACCCCCACCTCAGGAAATGATTATTTCTGGTAACCACACTGCTCTAATGATGGATTAGTTATGTTCCGCAACTACAGGCAATCAAAAAATAAATTCTGGTCACATATTTATGTATTTAAGGAGCCTGCCTATTAGCTAAGTGCTATTTACAGGAGAAAATGAGCTTCCATTTCATAGGCTAAAATTTAAACACAAGAAACTAAAAAAGACAACAAAAATACTAACAACATTCCAGTGCTGCTTTTGCATAAAATGCCACAGAGGTGGTTTACAAAGTGCAATCCATAAAGCTCGCAGCCACTATTTACATGGAATGCTTAGGGCTGGGCTCAGGTATTTGACACCACTGTGAAGATACCTGGACTGATGAACAGAGCACTTTCTCAGTTAACTCAGAGCTGCTGCACAGTGGGTCACTGGTTGGTTTATTTGTTTGTATTTAACATGACAGGGTCACACTGGCCATGGAGGAATAGGACTGACCACACTAAAGCATGTTTGCTGTTGGACCATCATCGTCACTTCACTTGATTTGAATGAGTGCTGGCAGCAGAGGGGTGCTTCATCTCTGCACTGCTTTTTTGCTGGGAGCTGCAGCACCTAGAATCTTGCTACATCTGTACTGGGGAAAAGAGATGTCTGAAAGAAAAATTAGACCTGGTCTATGGTGTGCACTGACCAAAACAAGTGTTCTAATGAAGCACACAGCAAATTACCCCAGGTAATTTGTCAAAACCTGCATTTACTTTGAGATGTTAGCCTTGACATAAGGCCAGTGCCAATTAAAGTAAAAGTGAGCTCTGGGGCATGCTGATCCTCAGAGCCCTCATGCTTTTAAAGAAAAGAAGCAAATAGTCCAACAACAGAGCAGCACAAAACAAAAACCATTGAATTTTCCATTTGTTCTCCAATTTTGAACCTCTGCTACCAGTAGGCTGCCGAGCCTACATAGGAACTAAGCCCAGCAACGTCTGCAATGAGTCTCACACCACAATGGCACCTCAGCAGAGCCCCAGGAGGTGCTGCTGGGTTGTGTTTGTTTGAGAAGTTGTTTCCAACCTACCTCTTCCTGTTGGCTGTGGATCAGTTCATTACTGATGGTTCTCCCCCACAGAGAGGGCACAAAGAACAGGAATACTGTTCTCCTCAGCTGCCTGCTCTACTTTACTTTTTGTCCTTGGAGTCAAAGCAAACCCAATCATTTGCTCTTGCAGTTCTACATGGTTACGCACGATGAAATCGAGCACCCTCTTTCTACTTGCAGCAGAAATGACTACCTGTGGCACACCTCCCTTTGGTACTGATGAAGCGGGATGCCTGCACATCCCTTACCCAAACGTGGCTCTGAAGGGATGTGGTTTTGTAAAAGGGTTCTGCAGAGAAAATCAAAACGGGGCACCTACACACACAGCAGGAACACACAGCTGACCGTATAACACAACTGCCACAGTCACCTGTGAGCACAGCAGCCACTGAGCTCAGACAGCAACGGGATGGGCCAGCTGGGAACAGGGACTCGAGGAATTCATATGGGAATTCAAAATTCACCAGCCCACCGATATTCACCACTCTAAGCCCTTCAGGTCAAGCAACAATCTCTGCAGGTAACTACAGTTTGAATTACTCCAATTCTGCCGTATCTGAGCTGCTCTCCTTCCAGCTGAATCTTTCAAATGGGATCGGATTACGTTTTCCTTTCTAGAGTAAGGATACGCATTTGATTGAGCCCCGGCGCCGTGAGGCGGTGGCACGGGCCCTCCCAAACGCGCTCCCAGCACCACGCTCTGCTCTGCGCGGCAGCGAGGACCTACAGCAGAAGCGGACAGAGGGAGGCAGAGCCCCGCGGCTCCGGGCGGAGCCTCAGCCCTCTCGCACGCACCGCTTCTCCCCGAGCTGCGGGCGGATCGGCGCGCCGCTCCCACAGCTCGGCGCAGCCCGCAGCGTCACAGCCGGTACCTCCGCAATGAACTGCAGCGAGGCGCGGCGGCTGCAGGCGCTGCTGGGCGCAGTGCTGCGGGAGCTGCGCCGCGGAGCCAACGCCAGCGCGGCCGCCGCCGAGCCCGGGGCTGGGGGCGACGCCTCGCTGTACATCCTGCTCATCATGATCTTCTACGGCTGCCTGGCCGGGGGTCTCATCCTGGCCTACACCCGCTCGCGGAAGCTGGAGTCCAAGCACGACCCCTACCACCTCTACATCGAGCGCGACTGGGGCCGCGGCGGCCCGGGCCAGGCGGCCGAGGAGGGCGGAGCGGCCGAGGAGGAGCGGCCGCTGTGAGCCCGGGACGGCGGCGGCGGTCCCGATGCTCTGTAAGCGGGGCTGGGCGGTACTGCTTTCCGCAATAAACGCCTGTGCTGCCGTGCGTCCGGAGACCTCTCATCACTTATCCCTAGATCTACAGACACCCCTCCTTAACATCGGCGCGTGTGCCGCCGCTCTCTCACCGCACCGCTGTCGTGCTGACGGCCGCTCCGTGCTTTCCGACAGCGGAGCTACGGTTCTAAAGCTCTTCCTCAGCTTGGCAGCTGCTGCACCTCGCTGCCTCTGCCGTAACGTCGCGGGGAGCGGCCGTACATTGGCTGCACGAGGTGACGTTTGTTTTTACAAAAACCCTGAAATTACAGGAGCTGCACATCGTGAACCACCGCACCAGGACCGCCGCAACGGGGCTCAGTCACATCAGATCTCCCGCAAGGAATTCCTCCAACGCTATCAGAATTAGGCTGACTACAGCCAATGTTCCCCCATCACGAAGAGGGAATTATTACACGTCCAAACCCTTTCAGTCCTGTCCCAGTGAAGTGTCCACCAGCAGGACCGCGGCCTCTACGAGGCATTACAGACCAACAGCTCAGAAAATACTGCACACCTGCAGAGCTAACCGCTACCGCTGACCTCAGCTGTGTCGGGCAAGCATAGGGAAGGGGCTGTCACCATTTGCCAAGTACGAGACTTGCACACACTGACCCGGCACAGCCCATCCTATGTCTGCCCACGGCCCCGTGCTGTATGGCAGCAGCTCGTCACACTGAGCAGCCCGGTGGGAATCAGCAATTCATCTTTGCAACTCCATTCTCAGTTGATGTAAATCCATTGCCTGGGAATTTTCAAAAGAATTTTCAAAAGTACAGAGCTGCAATCAGGCATTCAGCTCAAAAACACAACCTTTACTTTTATAAGCCCTCTGTTACCAGAGAAAAACATCCCTCATCCACCATCACACCTCATTGCTTTTTGACAGTACGTGAACAGCTGCTTTCAAGGAGGAAGCACGGGAGTAAAACTTCATCAGAAATCTGACAAACACCACGAGAGCCACTGCCACGGAACTGAGCTGACACGCTGCTCTCACAGAAACAAGGTCACATATCCCATTCGTTTGATGGTTTTGTTGCTCTTAAAAAAATATTTCAATTAAAATATTAAAAGTTAAAATAAGTTTTGTTACTGATGTACATTGACTATAGCATATATTGTACATGGGCTGCTCTGAAAGTAACGCCTCCTATTTTATGATACTTGTCCACAACAGAGGCAGCTGTGGTGGGATGGCAGCAGAGGCTGAACCTTCCCATCAGTATCTCACTACATGTTGTTGCCGTGTGGCAGATGGCAGCAGAGGGGCAGTCTGACACGGCGGTGTCTGACACGAGGAGAGATGAAGCAAAGGGGTGGAACTGAATTCCTCCATGAACGTCAGTTGCCATTCATCACCACTCGCTGCACGTTTCCACAGACCACACAGCGGGTGTGAGCACAGTGAGGGGTGAGTGCCGCGTTGCAGCAGTGGTGCACTCCGCTGGTGCAGATTTTGATGAGCATGCAGGCTCTTGTTCACTGTTGAAAACACAGCTGATGAAAAACAGTGCTTTGCAGCTGAGAATTTGCTCTATCAAGCAGTTACGTGCTCTTTGCATCTGCTGTTGCTTCTACGGAAATAACGAGGAGGCACTACTTTCAGAGAGACCTACATATACGCAGCCCAATGCAATTCCTCTTCACTCAGTGTGGCCCAGGCAACCCAAGAGGTTGGACATCCATGTGTTAAAGCCTCAACACATTCAGCATTTAAATGTGCTCTCAGCATGATTTATTTAGTATCAATCACTATTTTCCACTGCTCCATTCTACAGATTACCACACAATAGCTGTGGCAGTCCCCCTGCATCAGCACCCAACCAACACCACTAACTGTATCTTCGTAACACAACTCGCTCCCCAAACAACATGTGATACACCACACTTAGATCCTGTCTAAAAAAAAAGGGGCAGCCCTTGTGAAAACATTTCAAATAAGTAAGGCACAAAATCTCCTGCCAAGTTAACTAACAAAGCACCCCATTCTAATTATCTGCAGTTCTACTGGTACATTTCAACACCTGAAAGAATCACCAGGTCTCGGTCAACTGTAGCACTTTGCAACTTTCATCAGTCCGTCTATTCTGCCTTACAGTTACAGTTCAACCAGATGTTTAAATAAGATAACACATTATCTGCCGGTTGGAAACCTTAAAAAACAGTGATGCTTCATGTATTTGCTTTGACTTTGAGCAACAAGTCATTTTTTGGAAGCCAATTCTGGCCCAGTGAAAGCCACCACACACCATCATTGCAGAGTGCAATGCTCCTCTTAAAGTACTAAAAGTTATTTATTTTCCCTCCCCATTAAGCACGTTTGAATTAAAATAATGCCTGGCCGCACTACAGCTGGTGATGTTGCTGTCAATTTTACAGTCTCTAGGAACACCTTAGAAGTGCTTAGAGAGGGGAGACTGATTTATTTCTGTTCAAGATGCAAGCTGGGTAATCACAACTCAAACACCCCAAGCCTTCACAGCCAGCTCTCACTTCACAGCCCCAGACCCTTCCATGCTGCACAGGTTGCCAGCCACTCTGTCCCAAACCAGCAGCACTACATGGGGCTGTTGTGGCCAATGCACAGGACCCAGCACTGTGTCTCACTGAACCTCGCACAATTGGCCTCAGCCAATCCAGATCCCGTTGTAGAGTCTTTCTACTCTCAAGCAGTTCAACACTTCCTCCCAACTCGGTGTCATTCACAAACTTACTGGAGGTGCACTCAATCCCCTCATCCAGATCATCAACAAGGTTCTAAATTCAGTAAGTTTCTAAATTCATTTCTGCCACACAAGCAAAAATACCTGGTGTTTTATCCCTAGCCATGATTTATTTTTCCCCAGCATTCCTAACTCTTTACGCTACATCAGCTGTCAGAGCTCTTCTCAGAATAATTACTAAGAAGTGATTATTTGCAGTCTCACTAAAATCCATACCTTCAAACACATCAAGAACATTACAATATACTTAGCATTACTTGCTTCTAGAACAACACCTGTTTCTGCACGGACACCGACCCTGCATTACCATCGTCTTCATTACCAGCAATCAAAAGCCATCCACACTAAGTGATCATCAGTCATTTAACATCAACAACCAAACAAACAGAATGAAGCATCTGAATTACCACACGAGACATTCCTTATTCAAGTGCCTTGTTTCTTCTTAGCACAGAAAAAGCAGAGGCTCAGCAATATGTTACCAGATTGTAAATATTTTTATTTACAATCTAAGATTCTGGAACAAATTTTGTTTGGCATCACCCAAATATTTGTTGGACAGCAGTCAAAATGTCAGTAAATTCTACAGGAGGACGTAAAGATAGGCAACAGCAACTTCGGATCACCCAAGAAGGGTAGCGGTCCCAACCTGGTAACAGAGAAGGAATCACTTACTCCTTTCTGAGAATCAGAGTTTGCCCAACACTCCAAAGGCAGCAACCTCCAAGCACAGATGCTTCCCTTGCAGCTGCCAGCCCTTAAATGAGGTTAGAGAGGGGCAGACCCTGGGCCCACCCCTTCTGGTTGCACTGGTGAATTGCTTCCACCTGTGCTCCCCAGGCTGGCTACGCCCCTGCACCAGATGCACAGTCACTGGTTCAGGCCAGTGACATAATGATCTCCATACAGAGAGAAACATCAATCTGAGACTGATGCTCCCGCCAGTTCAACACCATTTACTGCTTCACAGTGCTCTTGGCGAGGCATTTGCTATAGGATTACTTATCACTCCAAATAACTTTTCTGACACATAGCCTGTTCTGCAGTGTCTCAGCACCAGCTGCCACAATCAGAACACATAACTCATATCTAGAACACAAGCAGTAAAGATAAAGAAGCCACAAATTATTTCCTGAACTTTTAATATCTTAAGAACAAACTACGAAAATGTCTTCAGGAAAAAAAAAGGGGCTTTCTCTTTTAAAAATGGAATCTTACAAGAAGTCTTTTAACAACTCTGAAAACTTACAAAATATACTCAAGTGCTGATAAAACAGCATTTCTTTTATAATGTGCTTTTTCCCAGTCACAGCAACGAAATGTATGTGTATCAAAAGTGTCATTTGTATCACAAGAACAAACCGCTTTTCTCCATTCCAAGGAACAGTACAAGTATTTTAGGTCAATTTAACTGCAGTATGGTAGAAACACAACGCAACATTAAGAACAATGACTTATAAAGACAATACAAGGAATGCACACAAAACAGAACATCTATCAAGACTTCAGCTGCCACAGCTTAGTACATGGAAGTGCTCAGCTCTTCACCTGGCTTTGTGTCGCTGCCTGGTTGTACATTACTGACTTGGGATCAAGCAAAATGTATTAGTTCGCTTATCAAGCAAAACGTATTTGTTCCTGGTTACAGTTCAGAGCATAAACATGTTCACTTCTTGGATGCCTGGCGTAAACTTCAGACATTACACCACAGTCAACAAGGAGGAACATTAAACCAGCAAAGACTGATTTGGTACGTAATGGAATAAAAAGCAGTTCTATGTTTTCTTCTGTTAACGTCACCACAGGAGTGATGACAAGCTGCAGCAGCCCTAACTTATCCAGCTACTTGGAAAGAGATTTTTTGTCTGTAAATAGGCAGCGCACAGCTAGTACTTCCCCCTAGACTAAAGCAATTAATCTCTAATAAATATCCCTCCCAATATTCCCTTATGCACACCAAGTCCAATTCCAACTATACATCTTACTAAATAAGAGTATAAACTGGGTCTGTGCAGCTAGATGGTTAGTAAGCCTCCTACATAACATGTCAGGTAGATCTTTTTTTTTTTTAATATTAATTGCAGAAGCCAGATTTAAAAGCAGTGTATATTTAAATAGCACGAAAATAATCAATAGGAACAAAACGATCAAAACATTGTCTCAGATATTCAAAATTTCCCACTCTGCATAGAAAAGAGCTTCAAAATTAGTATACAAATTAGAACTTGGATCCAAACATCCAACAAGTATTTACTCCCAAGAACAAGCTTATTAGGTGCAAGTATAAGTGTGTGTCCTGGCAAATGTGTTCAGAGTGTGAAGGTAAATGTTACAGGTGCACCCATCGCTACATTTCAAGAGACAAAACCTGTCTGGCGTATGTAAGCAGACTGTAACACTACTCATGGAATGAAGAGCAAACAAGAAAAGCACAGCACACCAGTCACAGTTCTACAGAGCTATATGAGAAACAGGCAAACTGAAGGTTCTCTTCTCAAACTCATAGAAGAAATGCAAATATATAAACCTTGTATATTCTGTTAAGAACAAACAGTGAATAAAGCAACCCTTTCTTCACTACATACAGACATAACAATGCATTTACAGTATTTACAATTTTCAAGAATTTTGGATTTTTTACAATGCTTGCAGAAACCAAGTATTCTTCAGGTTGAAAACAGTTACATAGTAGCTTCAGAAACCACTCAGTATAGCAGCAGTTTTTGAAGCAAGTCAGGTTACCAGCGTACATCCAATGATGTAAAGAGTACCTGTAAATTACATAAAGCCACTCATTTCACCTCATTCAAGGTATCCCATTATCTACAGGATTATACCACACCAACCACAAGTGTTTTATACAAGTTAGAAACTGCTCATTTTCACAGTTTTCCAATTTAGGTAATAAAACTAAGTGAGCTGCAGTCCTAATGGCTGCTGCTGTCACTGCAACAGTATTAACAACTTCCCCTCATGTATTTTCATTAGCAAGCAAGTGTACTATCACATGTATAACTATATAAAAGCATCCATATTCAGATGTATTTTACAAGTTCCCAAGTTAAGATAGGCAATCTTCTAGCCTGCACCTACAAAAACTATTCTATGAAAGCTGCTGTTTAAACCAAGAAAAAAATACAATAGAATGAATAAATATGGAAAATGTTAAAGAAACACGAAAACTGTAATAAAAATCTGCAGACAAGGAAGGTGGTACTTGTGTCCAGAGCTTCTATTTCTAAGTTAAAAGTAATCAAAGAACCCGTTCTGAATAACAGCACTGAAGAGAACAATTGAAGGCTTCACAGCAATACACAACTTTAGTGTCTTTTTTTTATTATTACAATATTTCCTGAAAAAATAACAGGGATTCAAAAATTGCAGACTTTAGATGGGAAGAATATTCCATCCTTCACAGTGACAGAACTGACAGAGCAGACAGAAATGATGTTACTGACCTATTTCTTACACTACAAGACTTGAAAACGAAAACTGCGGCTGAAGTCCTTCACATGGATTTGACAAGAGTTGTTGGCACTAAAGTTCTGAGTTATTCAGTATTCCCTAAATATGGATCAATATAAATTAACAACCACCAAATTCTGAGATGCTTAAGTCAAAAGAAAACCTGACAAGACACAGTCCTTCCATATCAATGAAGGTAACACTAGCTTTCCAACAGAGAGATTTGAGAGATCATACACTCACAGGCTGTATTTACAACTTTCACAAAGAGCAGAAATCATTGCCAATCCTCACAAGCCTCTTACAACCAGGAGCAGGTAGCTCTGAGAATTCTATATACATGTCACGGGCATCTTCTTCAAAAGAGCTAAGATGCTACTGTAAAAACAGGCCTGTTCAAATTGAAGCAGTTACACGTTTGGTCAGAACTATACAATAAGAGAATTTTGTGTTCAAAATTTCTGCATTACATACAAAAAGTCTGTAAGTGGCAGCACAGCTGCACGTAAGGCATTTTTAGGAATGATTCCAACACAGCTCATTACCTTCAGCATTTCCTTAGGTTTGACTCCTTCAGCATTTCATTACGTTCAACTAACATGAGCAACCCGTTACATTTTCAGATCGTTTATTATTAAAGCCACGGCCACTGGGATTGAGCCTGAGACATCCGCAGACCTTCCATAATGACAGATGCAACACGAAGATTGAGCACAGCCCACACTCAGAGTGGCCAACTGAACAGCTAGCTTCACGACGTGGAATGAGAGGTCACTTCCCGTAGTCAATTCTCACTAGTTGGCCCAGTCCTGAAAGCGGAAACAGTCACTAGCAATCTTCCACACCGTGCTGTTAGATGTGGCTTGTGCTGTCAGCAAGAAGTTCTGGTTGAAGTAGCGCTGCTTGTTGCCATCAAATTTTACTGTCCCACAAGTCACCACGAGGACTGTTGTCTGGCTTTGAGTAGCTTGCTCTTCACATGAAGAAAAAACAAAGAAAACAACCCAAACAAAGACTAACAGGTGAAAGAAGTAGGAAATGTACATATTTTATTCAGTTCTGTTACACTAGTTACAGGCTAGCAGTCGGTTACACGTCTATGAAAAATACAGCTTTCTTACATCACTTTCATATAGACAACGGTGCATTCACTCACCAACAGCACTTCTCAATGGGTTTTACATTTCCATCTAACGTTGTTCATTTGAGAGTGCTATAAAAATCCTCCACATTTCTTTTTAGAAAAAGCTCTCTTTGTTTGATACGTGTATATATCTAGGAAGCATACACATTCTCCTCTCCCTCCTCTATTAGCTTGTATCCTTTCACAGTAAAGGAAAGCAAGCATGCTTGACCACAGGCTTTTGCCTTACTTATACTCCAGAAATATTCCTTAGAAGTCATTTATTAACCTCTCAATTATGTAAGCATTTCTTTACCAATTGCTAATTAGAAATCAAATGAACTTAACATCTACTCAAGATGTAAAGAAGCCAGAGCACATACAGATTAATGATCTGTCCCACATTCTATTGCATGGCAGTACCAGAGGCTACAGCAGAGGTCTCTCGACTCTCACACACTGTCAAGGACAACATCATCTGTTAAGCTCAACCTTTTCAATACATGAAAATGCAACACATCTGAACACAATCTTAACAAAAAAAGAACATTTTCCCAGACATGAGGTACAGTGTGGAGTTGCTGCACCTCTTGGTTTTGTGCTTTATTTATGCACAGTTTTACCTTCTAACCCTCAATATTTTCACTAATAAGATAGTCCCTAGAGAAATATTGAGCATTGTTATGTTGTATTCCTCTATCAATAGTTATAAAATGACTAAATAAAGAAATAGTAATAGAAGCTTACCATGAACAGGCTGGCAGTCCAACACATTAACCTGGAATTCACTGGATGGCAGCATTTCAAAAAACTCATTCAGTGCCTCTTGTCCAGAGACTGCATTTCCATTCCAAACTAATGTTGCTTTGTCCAAATACAGCCTGGTCAGAGCCTGAGGAATTACAAACAGACATACTTGGGGACAAAGGGTAAGCACATACAGTGCACAACATCTCAACATAGGAGTTGAAAGAATGTTTCGTATTACTGATTACTTCTGTTCCCTGAGGAAATAAAATGCCCTCCTCAATTATTAATTTTTAAAAAATAGTGCTCCTGAACAAGAATTGAAATAGAAGCATATTTTGCTTTATGATTTGCAAAGTGACTGTACCTCTAAACTTAAATACTGATGACATTTCCTAATGACGTAACTGAGCTGCTTGCTAACAAAAGGAAAGCACTACCTTTGCAGAATAAGCTCATCACCGATTTCGTGCACACACATGCAACACCAGTAGTCAGAAAGTATGATTTCAGGTAAAAAGAAACAAGACTGGGAGCAGTGGAACCATGCAAGAGGACAATTACGTGCAGCAGCAGACCAGAACCTCCCCAGTATTTCATAAGCTGTAGCTTACGGGTGACTACCGCTCACGGAAGCTGTTGCTACATCTGTGCCTATCCTGCTTGAGCACAACATGACTAAGCAGTAATATGCAGCTGCTGATATTTTCATATTCACCAACATTTTTTAAATTACAATACACAGTACCTCAGAGGTCAGCTAACAAATCCTGTACCTCTAACATGTATCTGGATTTGAACTGAACCACTATACTGAAGAACAGCGAGGTACTTTCTAACAGGGCTCCCTTCTGAATGATACTGTGCAGTAACACAAAGCAATCTTTTACAGGACAGTCTATGAGGCCAAGCTGAGACCTCTGTTCCAATGTAATTCACAGTAACCAACTTCAAGTGTAAGTACTTGAAGTACTTACTTTCAAGTGTAATGGTAGCTAGAAAAGCACATGAAACTATCCAAAATAGTTCAATGTATTGGTAAAACATGTGCATACCCTTCTTCTTTTATCCATAGTCTCATAATAAATGTTGACAAATTCTTCTGCAGCTCTGCAGGCTTGATCCACATAGGTTTTGAAATCCTGGAGGTAAAAAAAAGAGACAAAAAGCTTAAGTATTTTTTAATTCTATATTTAATTCTGATATATACATTATTATTTATATTCTATGCAAACTAGCCATCTAAGCAGTAGCTCCAGCTAGTGAGCAGCCAAAATCAATGTATTCTCCACTCTCACTGAAAGATGATGTCAAGCTGATTCAGCTGAAACTGACTGCAAACTGCTTTTCTACTGCCTGGAAGTATCTCACTAGTTTCCAGCAAGGCACCAGTGTTAGGACTCATCTCTGAATGCTGGTTTATTTATTGCATTGAAATTGAAAATGGTTACATTGGAAAATGGGCTCCAGCTGGTTGAAGCGTTGTGAGCACAAAAGCATTCAGTGAAAAGAGCTGCTGCTTTCTGTGATGGATGTTCTGAATTAAAGGAACAAAATGTATCCAACATGTTGCTGAAAATGAACAAGAACTCCACCACCACACTCCATTTTTTAAACCAAATTCATAGGAGTATTTCAAAGTATCTCTATAGAAGGAGAGAGAGATATACAGTTGCACATAGACATATGCAAAAAGTAATAATAGTTCTACTTGGACACATAGCAGGGAGAGAGAGTGCCCACTAGCATGCTGAACATGTTCTGCTATTAATTCTGCATCCACATGTAAGAACTAAGCACCTCTCACATCTTTTTTTAATCATTTGATGCCACAGTGCTGCACTGGGATTTCATTTAGCAATTTACTCAGTTTGTTTACCTGTTTGGCCCTTGATCTCTTACAGACCCTGAACAGCAATATCTGAGTTTCCTGCCTATGGATCTATGAGGACTACTCCAAAAGCAATGCCTCCTATCTTGTGATGTTGGTCCGCCGTGTCAGAGGTGGATGGTGGGGGGATGGCAGCAGAAGCTGAACCTTCCCACCAATATCCCATTCCATTTTGTTGCTGTGTGACAGGCGGCAGCAGAGGGGCAGTGTGACAGCATGGTGACTGATGTGGAAGCGAGGATGAAGCAAAGGAGTGGAACTGAATTCCTCCATGTGGAAAACATGGCACCTACTGCCAGTCATCAACGCTTGCTGAATGTTTCTGGAGACCAAACAGTGGGTGTGAGCACAGTGAGGGGTGGGCAGTGCGTTGCAGCAGTGGTGGCAGTGACAGCTCAGCATGCAAGCTCCTGTTCATCACTAGCAAAAAAGCACAGCTAATGGTGGTGACTGTGGTGGAAAACAGTGTTTTGTAGCTGAAAATTTGTTCAGTCATACAGTGCTATTGTGCTCTTTGTACATGCTGTAGTTCCCATGAAAACACATAGGAGGCAATACTTACAGAGCAAGCCACTTGTAATCTTTAATTTGGTTTCGTAATGATGTTTTGTTTAAAATGTTCTAATTTCTCATTCTTCTACTTCAACATTACATTCTCAACTTTTATAATCCCATCGGTACATCACAACTCCATTATTTTTCTTGGTGGTCTCCACTGAATATATACCAAAACTACCACCAGTTCCTACAGTATTACCCCAAGAAACACTTTTACTTGGAGAAATTTCCATGCTGCAAAATATTCACCAGCATATCAAATAATCTCTGCTTACTCTATAGGGACAAAGTGTCCCGCATTACTACTTTTTTAAATTCCCTGTGGGAGGACATGACACTGTTCTTCACCTTTCCATCTCCTCCAACAGTTTCTGAACCCAGAGGTCAATTATCAAGCCAAAGGGACATAGCAGTCATCAAGGCACTGTATTCCTGCAAGTGCCAACAGAAACTGCGGCACTGTGAGATAAGGAGTGTCAGAGCACCCACTGGGAAGCAGTAATCATAACCTGGCTGGTTAGTTATTTGGGGCAGACGGCTGTTATCACTCCATCAGCATGCATTTGCACACACACGCTTTCTAACCAGGAGCCAAACATACTGCCAGTTAGTCACTGCACAGACAGAACAGATGTGATGGAGACCAACAGAGAAACACCAGGGTAAAGCAAAGAGCAGTTAGGGAATTGTAACGTATAATCATAGAACCCTTAGAATTGGAAGGGCCCTCTGAGGGCCATGTGGTCCAACTTCCCTGCAATGAACAGGGACACCACAGCTAGATCAGGGCCTTATCCAGCTCCATCTTGAAAGTCTCCAGGGATTTCATAGGGATTTAAGTCAAATAGAAAATAAGCTGCATGAGTTTTGATACTCAAAACAAGTTCTTTTTAATGGTGACCCTGTACACATATTTAGAAACCTCCTCAGACATCTGATCTGGCCTCTCACTCAAAGGTCAGCCCTGAGGTCTGATCTGGCTTCCAAGTCAGGCCTGACTACTTGGAGTCCTAGCTCTAATCACGTTTTGAACATCTCTAAGGATGGAGATTTCAGTTTCTCACTGCTCCCATTCCAACGTCCAACCACCTCCCAGAGAAATCTTTTTTCTTGGCATTTAACAAGAACGTGGTACTCGAATTGCTACTTTTTTTGAAGACTCTGATGACAATTCCCAAACGTTAGCTTCACCTTTCATCCTCCACCATCTATGCAGGGCCCGAAGCCCTTCAGCCACAGACCGCTCAGGCACCCTATAACTCACGGCCTCCAGCACTGAGCCTCAGGCGGCGGCGGGCCCCGAATCCCGCGTGCCCACGTTGAGGACGGGACGGGGGCGGGGGACGAGCCGGCCTCTGGCCGACGGCAGCCAGCGCCGCTCAGGCAACGCGAGCAGCCGAGGAGCAGAGACC
>JAOWBP010004006.1:12803864-12824211 GCA_028571105.1 Tragopan temminckii
GGAGTGGAACTTGATGATCTTTGTGGTCCGTTCCAATCCATGCCATTCTGTGATTCTATGATTTCTTCCTTCTTTCCAACATGTATTTGCTTGTATCTTAGACACAGTTGCCCAAATGTGCCCCCTAGGAGCCACATGATTCTGTGGGTTTTTGTTAATAGCTTTTCAGCTACAGGGATTCTCAGCAGCAGATGGCTGGATACAGCTGTTGTTGGGTTTGATCGTACTGAAATGCCACGTGAATAATGACAATGGCCATTCCTGAAGATCCACCTTGCCAGATGTGTCTACATGATGATAAAACAGGTAACACCTTCAGAAGGAAGAAAACTGCAAATATGACAATTAGAGAAGGTAAAAGATCATGCATGAGTGCATGCATGGATGGCTGGTAAGTGCTGAAAGCTGTGTTGCCCACTGTTGGGATACACGGAAAGCAAGAAATGAAGTAGGACCAGGAGAAGGACCAGCAACAAAAACATGATCTCAGTGATGTCAGCAAAATGAAGCTCCTATTGTCCATCTCTCCTTAGTGATCGCCATATGGGCTCTGGCTGCTGATAGCACCAGCACCAGTGTGGGGCAAAGCTTTTGCTATGGAGGCCCAGGCATAGCAGTAAAGACAGCAACATTTTTTCTGGGTGCTTTTAAAATTCAGTCCAGTGTTAACTACTGTTTACAGATACAGTCACACTAAGTCAGACAGCACCTAAAACCAAACAACCTTCCACACTTACCCTCAGCAGACACGAGGAAATCAGCAACAACTGTTTCAGCACAGTCATTCAACTACAATGAAAACCACAGTCACAAATTCTACAGCGAGGAAAAATCACTGGGAGGAGGGCATGACATTGTCATAGTGCAGAGCAGAACACTAGGAGGGAGGATATCTTATTGCAGTGCAAAATGGTGAGGTAATGGTAACTTTATTTTATAAACTGCATATACATCAATGACAACTTTAAGCTTATTGTACTGGAATGTCTTGAAATAACAGAAGTAGTATTAATCTGACCAGATAATAGGCACAGAACGTCGTTAATGACAATGCCAGCAGTAAAACCAAGAGGAATTTTGTAGGCTTACATTGACCTGGGTTGCAGACCAACATTCCTTGTGTGTGTGTCAAACAGTTATTTATTTTTCCTTCCCCCAGAAGGTTAGTATAGGAAAACATAACAGCATCAGATGAATCTATCATGTGCTACTGTAGCAATGAAGGCTTATGAAAATCAGGTCCACGTTGCCTGTACATTCTGCGAGAAAGTCAGTCAGAAGTTACTGAGTATACTTATAAAAGTAGTGCAGTATAAACAAAAATAGTATCGGTGCCCTGAGAACTGTCGCTGCGCTAGCTCAGTTGTGCTTCCCAACCCAGAAAAGTGGTGTAACTGGGGAAAACAGAAGTGTGGCTAGAACCACATCCAGTGTGAAATGATGATGTTGACTATTACATGGTTTATTATTTTGCTCTTTAATAAACTTTGGTTTTGCATGGTGAGTGCACATTCACCATTATAATATTGAGTTCTGCTAAAAGATGTACCTACTGTTTAGCAGCTCCTTTCCTGTCAACTAACTCTCTTTGAGGCTGTAGAAGATCATGGCAGGGGGCAGATCTGCCAAACCCAGAAGCATTACTAAATAAATGACCAGCACCTCAAGCAGGGTTGTTACTGAAGTTACTTAAGTTCATTAACTGATGTCATGTTACTAATAATGCTGCCACTGATTTCTGCTGGAGCCTGTGGGGAGTAGAGCCATCCTACAATCTCCAGTGTCTGTTATCTGACCACATGACTGGCTCAGCTGTTATAAAGCTACATGCATTCAGGATATATTTTAATCTCATTTTATATGTTGCATTGAGCTACACATTACTTCTTGCTCAGCTTTTGGCTTGCACTCCTTTCAAGGCATTTGCTCCTCCCTCCCTACAGTCAGCCTTGCCGGAGCCCTCCCAACACCTTCCAGCTGCCTTCAGCTGTGCTCGGGAGGCACTAGCACTTCACTTTTATTACATTACTGCATCTCAGTATCCTACCACTATAAAGACTTAATTATTTTTTTAATATGCATTATTTATCTTGAACTTTACAAGGGTTTGATTTTACAAAATAGTGAAAACTTTCAATTCCCATTAGCTTACACGGAAGATAAAGATGTCCTCATCCTTCTCCCTTTTTTTCTGCTTTGCTTTTCTTTATCTCAGACTTATGAATTTCTGTAATTTCCCCAAATGCATCCACTATGTTTTATCTATTGAAATGTTTTCTGTAAAGTCATATTTGCTCCACCTCTCTCAAATAATGTCTCAAATCTCATTCACAAGCATAAGTGCTTTTGCATACTATAATGTCATTCAAGCAGTACTTCCACTCAAACAGAAGGAAAGCTATAACTCTGCTCTCCTGAGATTCTCCTTTGAATCCACGTACCAGTTATACTTTTAAATGTACATTCACACAGGCCAAAGAGGAACCAGTGTCGTTCATTGTATAGGGAAATAATTTGGCTGAAGAGGAAAGCAGTGAACAACTCATGCTGGGAGAGCCCCTGATACCTCCTTCTAACAAGCACAGTAGTTGTGTTTTCTTTATAATACAACCTTGCACATCAGTTAAATCATATGCATCATGGTACTCGTCCTTTTTTTAAATGACCAAATTAAATCCAGTGTAAAACTCAACTATTAGTAAACAACTGAAATGTTATCTATTGAACACTGATTTGGTCTGTTTTCTGTCTTCCAGAGTGCTCTCATAAGCAATAGTTTAAGGATGAAGGTCTGTGTTAAGGGAAAGCTGAAAGAGGAACTGTATCAAAAAGTGAAACCAATAGGGATTTTCTCATTCATTATTATGAATCCAATCAGTTATTACTGACACTGGAAGAATACTTACATGCTTAGTGGAGTGTCTTCTGTGCTTATTACTATTGATATCTCCATTCTCTCCGGATTGGAAAAAATTGCCATTGAAGCAAAGTCAAAATTTGGAAATTCAGCCTTCCATTGATTTGCAGTCTATAAAAATAAAAGGTAAAGAGCAGAGAACAGAGCAAATAAAGGTTGATAGTAGCACACTTTAGGTACATGCTAAATCCAACACCTTCTAAGGATAATAAATTATTTTCTAAAATGTTTCAGTGAAGAAATCAATTCTACAATTAAACAAATTAAGGTTAAGATGATTCTTAAAATGAACAAAGATGATTTTCATCTGCTGTGTAAATCTGTTTCTAGCAGAAAAATAACTCTGAAGAACAATGCTCGGCATTTTTCAGAGTGGTTGTCGTGTCATGGCTCAGGAGATGCTCTGGGAATAACAGTACTGTGTAATCTCTAGGTATGATGCTTCCCATCCTTGTATTTCCTTACTGATATTTGCAGATAAATGAATGATCAGAATTCTCCCCTCTCTAAATCCAACTGAAAGTTCCAGCGAGTAAACTTACATAGGTATCATCTGGAGAAAAAGTATAAACCAAATCAGTGGCATGTGGGGAGAAGACCAAACAATAACAATGAGAGGCTGTATATTTCTTTGTTATTATCTCTTCTTTTTGTTACTGTTAATCTATCCACTAATAGGCAAGAAGGCACCGAGTGACTGCACACAGCAGAATCCCATGGCACCATGAAGGCTGCATCTTCCCACACTGGAGAGGGGTGAGCTCCATACCCATGGGTGAAAGCAGACACTGCCAACCCAATCACAGGCTCTTCCTTTTCTGCCAAAGAGAACTGGAAGTGATATAAAGTGCAAAAAGAGACAGAAACCACTGACTTCAGTGGAATGTGAGGCATTCTCTCTCCTTTGTTTTCCAGCTTGTTTGACTGTTAAAAGAAAACGCTGTCTCTAGCTTTGAATCTCTCCAACTATAATACTGGCCAAAGCAGAAAGGTGCTGAGCTCTTTCTGGGAAGGTGCAGAACTCCATTTGTTCCCATCAAGGCTCTGTAACAATAAAGGAGCAGCTTCCCGACACTGAAATGTGTTTTGCAGCTTTCCAACTGTAACGTTTGTGTGTCATAAAACTGCCCTGCTGGTACTAAATCTAATCAGTACCACGTGCCCCATCTCTCATGTAAGCATGTTTTGAAGAATACTTTCTACAATAGCTCATCTGTGGATTCAACCACAAATGAAATGTCTTGCTCATGTTGCACTGCCTTTCCTGCCTGCCTGCACAGAATAAAATGAAAAGCTCCTTCAGTTATCAGACTCTCCCTCTTCAGACTGAACCCATTCAGGATGCCTCCAGGGTTACTGTACTTCTAGACTCCCTGTAAGCACATATATGCACACACACGCACATATAAATATATCACAATTGTTTCCTGTTGCTAAGGAAATTGGAAACGAACATGGAATACTTCTGACTTAAAAAACCTTTAAAAAAAAACATTCTAACAATGAAAACTGAATGGTTCTAGCGTACACATATCTGAACTCAACAGAACTGTAAGAATTGCTAAATAAGTCTCGTAATGAAACTAATTTCTTCCCATCAAGACCTTAAACCTTGTAAATATGTATATAAATTAAAAATTGTGTACCCATCTTCTTACATTACAGTCTTACTAACAACCAAGTCACCCAGCCATTCACCAGCATCTCTGAGGATGTTTTATTCCCACTTATTACCTTGAAAAATGTTTACAAAGAGAAGATTTTATTCTCTATGTTAAATGTTTGCAGGTTCTCCTTTTATTGATTCTCATACTTTTTATCTCATGGATTCCTGCAAAAAGTACGTTGGCCTCTCCATATAATTCCCTCTGCTGAAACTCCTTACACTGCCAGTTCTGTGCGCAGCAAGGTTCCCTAATTCCTGACTATCTAGGAAACAGAAGACTGAATGGTTCCTTGTGAATATCACCACCGGACTGTTAGCCCAGATCTCCTTACCTAAAATGAGGAGAATTTTGACACCAGCTGCTGTTTCATTTTTAATTGAAATTTGAACAGGCTTCTGGTATGCTCACTCTCCAGTACATATGTAAAACACTGCACGTTCATTTGTTTTTAATTCATAGAAAGCTCACTAGTTTTTCGAGGTTACCCTATGCTGTTTACGTGTGTCATTCCTGAATGGCAGAGGAGGACCCTCAGACTCGACACAGGAAATCGCTCAAATTCCTGGTATTCCTGAAGCAAACTTCCCCTCAGCCCCTTCCTCTTTTCTCTTTCCTTGCACAAAGCTGCAAAGTGCAAGCTGCAGTGCTGAGCTAATTTGCCATCAGATGGACCGTTCTACCTGATCAACCAAAGCTGCATTTTTAAGGTCAATCTCACACGTTCGTGAATTAATAAAACACAGATGTCATTTGCAAAATAATATTTTACTGTTCTCAAAAGCTTTCTATCTAAGGAACTCAAAATATTTCATTAGCATTAGTGAGCTAATCTTCATAGCCCCCTTGTGAGTTATTTTTCCATTTTATAGCTGAGGAAATAAATGCAAATAGATCATATGGCTCATTTAGAGTCACAACAGAAATAGTAATATTTGTATTTCGGCAACATGCAGAGGCTGCATCTGAAATCTATGCCCCAAGGGTCGTGCAGACATACACACTCAATTTTCAGCCCCACAGAACTTACATTCTAAATGAAGACAAACACGAGGTTGTGGCGGAAACAGAGGCACAGAGGGATGAAATGACTTTCCTTTAGTCAGACAGAAATCCAGATCTCTGATGCCACACAGAGATAAATGCAGTATAAATGTCAAACCTCCTTGCTAAATAAAGACCAGACATGCACTTCCAAGCCAGAAGAAAAAAAAACTAGCCTTTTCTTTCATCCACCCTTTATCATTCTTCCTTTTCTAATGTGGTATTAATCTCATATTGTTTTACAAATGTTTTCTGGTACCTTGGAATGGTCTTGAATGGGAAACACAGCTTTAGCTTTCTCAGAGAAGAGGCACATTCTCCTGTGTAGCAGATACACAATCAGCCAAAGAACTCTCCCTTTAGCTCTTGAAGCTGCAAATATCTTCTAACATATGCTCTATCAGTGTTTCAGCAGAACTACTCCAGCAATAATTTTAGGGAAGCAATAAATTGGGAAACACCTAGTATAAAACTTTTTATGTGCAAGCCCACAACAAGATACAAGTAAGTTTGCAATTTTCCCATCCTTTCTGTTTCAGTTAGCAAAACTGAAAGACTGCATCGGTCCTTTCAAATAAAACTAACAAATCAAGCAGGCTTCATAAACAACAGTGGCGATTAATGGTAAGATGAAGTTCAACAGGAAACTACCAGGATTAACAACATATTCATTTTATTTTATTTTTCTCCAGTTCAATTCACTTCAGGAATCATATCAAAGATGAAATTGCCTAAGAACAACTTTTGGGGTATGTTACTGGGAATACTTGACTGCCAGGAGTCCAAGTCCCAGTGAAAATCATCTTGCACAATGCATGAACCATGCATGAACCACTTTGGAGGAACTCGCTCGGCAACACAATGAGACCCCATCCATTCATGGGAGGGGAGGAGCCATCTGCCATTTTACTTTTCCTCCTTTCCCAGTCAGACAAAAAGTGTAGAAATGCAGACGGGGTCAACCCTCGCTTTTATTCTTCCCTAGAAGATCAGTGACACTATGGGAGCTTGAGCAGAATGCGAAATTTTTCTCGTATTTGCAATCCTTAAAAGAGAGAGAAAGACTGTTGTCTTCCATAAACTACTTGGGTGCTCCTACAAAGGGCTCTGAAAAAGCTATAAAAGATTACATGTTGTATGTACTGACTATTTAATACCTGAATATTTGGATATCTGTGAGAATTAAAAATAGTATTTACTTATTTTGATATCAAAAGTAAAGCAAAGTCTTTCTCCTTTCCCTAGAGAAAAATAAAAGCCTTTTCTCTTATAAGAGAAGCATTTTTATACAAGGGCTAATTCTTGTTAAATTGGGCCTAAAGCAATTAACCTATTTCTTACTGTTGGATTTAATTGTAAATTGACCTAATTGAAGACTAAAACCTGTGGTATGCCTTTCTGCACTGTGTTTTTGTATCAAGTCTGGAAAACATCACATCTGAAATAGGCAGTGCGCAGAGGAATTAAACTCAAATGTGGGGCTGCTGTGCTTTTTGATAAGCATTTCAGCAGCTAAGCATTTCCAGGAGATACAGAGAGAGTCTGTTGATTTCAGTGAGGACAAAATGGGTCTCTTCTGACCTCTCCCTGGGTTCCTGTCAATGAAATTACTCTAGATATACACTGATATTAGTTACATGTGAAAGAAGTGATCTATTTTTAAGAAATGATCCAGAATCTGAAGAAAACACACAGAGAAGGTGTATTTTAATAACTTCCCATCCACTAATTTCTAAGAATTTCAGGCAACTGCATTAACATATAGGTCTTGCTATCTACTGTTTGTTTATTAGTCCACTGTGACAATGAGAAAGCATATCTGGAACACAACTAGATGCTCCTGTGAACTGAAATTCCTTGTTACACAGTCCATCCCCTTTTTCCTGCCAAGGGTAAATCCTACCATCAGAAATTCAGCATGTCGTTTGTGTTACATTTCAGTTTAAAACAAAATGGCCTGAAACATCCTTCCTATTCAACACAGTTTGTTCAGCATTTAAGTCACTGGAGTTTAATATCTGTTCCAAAAGACTAATCAGGGCATATATAGATGTAGGTATGTGTATATGTAGATGACAAAGTGTTACACCTATTCATAACTCAAAGTTCTTTTCTATACTACATCTAGTACGAATTTGAGCTTGTACAGAGCCTGCCCGGATGTGTCCTCATTCCATCTCACAGCCTTGCCCTAAATTACAGATAATTGAAAGTGGACCAAAAGCGGAAGGCAGTCTGAGTACGTGAGAAAAAGTTATAAATACTTTAAAGAGCTTGTTAGAGCAGAAGGAATCATTTGACTGGGCTGAGGTCAGCAGCATATGTCATTTTGCCCAAGGTTGTTTTGACTACAGTGGATACTGCATGGGATGATTGAATACTTTAGTTTATACCTCTTTTGCCAGAAAAATGACCAGCAACCAGAACTACCACATTCTGACAGATGGAAAATAGTGGGACAGCAGATTTTCAAGAACTTAAAGCTTTCTTTTTGTTTGGGTGGATGCTCAGAAGTATATGTTCACCTCTGCTGTGCACAAAAGTAGGACGGTACAGAGATTTTAAGGTTTGACTTAGCTCACGCATACTGAGCTAAGCCTAACAGAACTGTACAAAGAGATCCTATGGCCCCATAAATTTTGCAAGTTGCAAAAGGCCATGGATATGTCAACTGATTCATTTCTCTGGTACTGGAAAACTGACTTAGCTGCAGTAACATGCTGTACTTTAAAGGTCAGAGAGAATAGGACTCTGATAAATCAGGATGAAAACCACAGAATGAGCCCATGATAACAAAACAAGGAGCTTTAAAGCAAGTAAGTAATGAAGTACGCAAAATAGCCAGAATTCTTTTTCGGTCTGATTAGAATAGAAAAGCTAAGTAAGAAAGGAGGACATTTTCTGTTGCCTGTGGCATTTTTCAAGTGCCCATCACACCGCTGAGATGACATTAGGATCATTTCTTCATTTCTGATTTATTGATCTGAACAGTAGTTGTTCCAGTAGCTGTTCCAGGAAGGAAAGAATCTCACACAGTTCTCTTTCCCATATACTTACTACTTGATATATGTACACAATCTGCTCATTTCTTCAGAGAAATCATTTAAATGCCTAAAAATGGAAACATGTTTTGAACTTCCAGCCCATAACAGCAACAGCAGTTGTCACTTATTATAAGAATGAAAATGATGAGACCAAATACACTGAAAAAAATTTAAAATACTCATACCAATCTTTCGGAATACCAAAGCAATGACTGGTAGGCAGCCGAATGTGCAAGTGAGAGAGCTTGGCAAGAATAGGATTCTGGCTTTCACTAACAGCCAATAAACAAGTGTTCTGCTCTCAAGGTACACTAATTTGAGTATACTGGCTTTGATTATTCATTTTTGTGTATTTTAAGCATGTGCAGACTCACACATAAGTTATAGAATCTAGCTTTAGCACTCAATTTGCTTATTTGTCTCAGCAGTCAGAAAGTAACATACAGCAATCACAACAGCTTGCTCAAACCTCCCTGTTTCTGATCTAAGTTCAAACAGAAGAGTGACATTAACAAGTACAACACTTGTATCAAAAGTCCAGACATTGTGGAGCACTCTTTTATTGCAGGTTAATTTCATTCTTATGTTACTATTGTAAAATAAATCTAGAAATTGGACACCTGTCATTATCATTAATTCATCAGGAAGATCCAGACACTCAGCATTAACCAGAATCTGCACCTAAAGAATAACATCTATTGAAGACAAATAACCTGTGCCATAATCCTAATTACACATATCATTGAAATACAATGGTGTTTTGCTTTTGACCAAATATATATTTACTTCAAGCCTTACTCTGAAATTAGCTTACTGTACCTCTAATTATTGCATACTATAAACCTAAACAATGTCAGAGCTGGTTTTTTCACCAACTTCTGTGAGCTATCATAAGAATGCTAATAATGCTTAACCTGACAAATGAAGTTGAGATTGTTTTCTTTTCATTGTCACAGCAAGTGACAATTATTTTGCCAGAAGCAAGAACAGGTAAAACATGAGGTACCTGGATATGTCTGCTTTGTAAAATAAGAGATTCTGCAGCTCTTGAAAACCTGAACTAGTATTCTCCTGTGGCATGACACACTGCCAGTGGAGGTATTTGCTTAGGTACAAAAAAAGACTGAAAAAAGATCTTTCGATTTGCTTAGAAAAATTAGAGATTTTAGTACAAAATAAGACAGGGATACCAATACACGAGATACTCTTTTGCAATGGTGACTGCAAATTAGACTCTATGGCATGAATGGAGCTAAAACCATATAGGTTGGCTGCTGCAGATTTTTTTTTTTTCTTAAGGAACATTTTAGATTGAAAGTACATGACCAAGTAGACAGGCCAGAAGCAATGTTAACTGATTCCCTGTGGGGAAGCTTGTCAGAACCTGTAAATATTTCTGCTTTGATATTACAAACAAACCACTTCATACAGACTGAAATGCTTGGTTATTTGAACATGTCATTTTCATTGATGCGATTCCCAAGGCAAGTTCTAAATTTTATCAAAGACTTCCTTTTCCTCATTTAAAGCGGAATTGTTTCCTTGTATGGTTTTAGCAATGGGCCAGAAAAGCTGATAAGATTGCTTCCTTCCTCTGTTAGATACGCTTGGACTTCTGCCATGCCATTTTGAAGAGTAATACATTTGCTTTTCCAACCAATGCGGGTGCAACAAACGAGTAGCGACTATCTCCATTCACAAAACGTGGTTAGATAATTGACGTAAGCAGCAGAGAATCAAACTGACAGGCTTGCAGGTAAACTATTCAGCTTCTCTGCTATTGCATTTACAGTAACCTACTGCTATAAGGACTATTGCATCAGTACTATGAAGGAGGAAGGTACTTCCTCCTTAGAAGACCACCTGTGAACTACCACGAACTTCCCTCACGAGGGAGGTAGTAATGGCCCTAAGCTCTCCTGCTTCATTTCCCTTGTTATTCTGCTCCTCTCCTCTTCCCCATCACACACTTTTGATATGGAGCTCTATACTTATCAGCCCTTTACACACCAGAGTGAAGTAGGTGTGAGGAAGACGATACCATGATCTCATTTAATCCTGCACTGTATTTCTCCTATGAAGGAGAATTGCTAGGGCTGCAGCCAAAAGCGATTCTGCAGTTCTGTGACAATATGGGGAAGATCTTTCCCTTCCCACTTCATCCCCACAGCAGGAAGAATAAATTTAGGTTCAACAGAATCTTCAATATTTATCACACAGGCTCTTGCATCCTATATTGGACTTCAGCCCAACGTGTGAGCGAGCCAGCACAGGGAGAGCTTGGTACGACTCCTGTCTATAGACGTTAAGAGGTCTGAGTGGCCGCAGTTATCGAGGTCCTGAACACAAGCATGAAAGCAGCAGCTGTTTTTACAAGATACACACTATCACATCCTCCTGGGTATAAAAGAAAGAATCAGTCCTGAACTGCTATATAGTGCTTTAACTAAAAAGAACTCCTATTAGTTGATGAAGTTCCCATAGCTTTTTTTCCTTTTTTTTTTTTTTTTTTCCTCCTGTGTCAGTTGTAGCCATATTTAATTTGTGGGACAGTCTTCTGGAAGGCAAACTGGTGTGACACAGCCCAGAGTATCCAGAGCACTTCAGCTATACTAGAGCTACATTAAGTCCTTTGTGGTTACTCACCACCCTGCTCCAAGGAAGAGCAAAGCTCTGGGCATATCTCTGATTACCCTAGAACACCTATGTAATACTGACCAGAAAACTATTGTGAGGAGGGTGGAATAGCACGAATTTGCATGCAATGCACTTTCCTGAAGGGAGCTATCTGCATGATAATATAAAAAATGAACCAGGTTAGTTCTCCAGAAAAGAATGCGACCACTATACGCACACAGACACGTGTGTTTAGTTATCTCTGTGCAAGTACTTGTATCCATACATACACATAAGTACTTATATAAAAGTACATCTATGCAAGTGCTGTAATTATTTGTTCCTTTGATTCCTTACATTTTATACAAGGCTAACCAAACAAATTACGTGCTCTCAGGATTCCAAAAAAATAAAGTGTCATCCATTCAACTGCTGAGGGTGGCACTTGTAACAATATGGAACAAATTAAATTCCTGAGTTATGATATGGTTAAGTTGAATATGGCTTGGAAAAACTGCACTTCTAGTGAAAATCAACCTCTTGAGCAAGTTTAAGAGGTGAAGTCATAATGTGGGCTTCTCACTGCCAGAAGAAAATAATGTCAACCCACGCTGAAATGCTGACTGACCTGGCAGTAGTTTGAATATTTAGGGTATTAAAAGTGTAATTCTTCAGAAGATTGTAGTTACATTTGTTAAAAGCTGATTTTTAACTCTAAAATCTGAACATTGTATCTTTACCACAGTAAAAAGCAATATAAACAGGGTGAGGGAAGAAACAGTTCAAGAAAGCTTGCAAAGCAATGGGCTCTAATTTTCCATGACACAAAAATATGTGGTCTAGTGGTCTGGGTACTGTAGCAAGAGCCAGGAATTTCATGTTTCCCAGCCAGTCTGGATCTCCTAGAGGCCTTAAGAAAGCTGATGACCTGCATGCTGTTGTTTTTCAGAGAAAATAAAGTTCAATAAAAAACAATGACAAAAAAAATCTAATTTTTTTTTTAATTTTTTTTTTTTTTTTTTAACCAAAAGGGGAGAGCTCTATAACTATAAACCGGGACAGAGAGATTTCCCCAAACTGACCCATTCCAGAAAAACAACAAGAAAACATAAAATAAAGTATTTTCTTGGTTTGTAGATAGAAACAAAACTCTTAAGCAGAAGATGGACCTTTGCAAAAAGGGCCTAGACGATGTAGTATGGATCGAAAATCCACAGATCCCAAGGAAGTGAAAACACATTCCATAGAAACACTGCTGCTCTGAAAATGTACACAGCCTTCTAGAGAATCACAGACTTCCTCTGGGCATTTTAGAAGTTCATAGATGAAATATCAGTTTCTGTCACTACTGATTATTATTATTATTGTAATGAGCTGATATTTGTAAATCGTGTCACTTTCTCTAAGAACTGGAAAGACATTCTTTCAAGAAAGAATCAGACTTCTACGCCTGAAGTTCTCTATTTCTTGTTTAGACTTTACAGTAAAATGTTACCTAGGAAGTTGCTTGGCCTTGCTTTTCTATTTGGCAGCAGAAATAGAAGATAACATACAGCAAGTACATAGATTAAAGACAGTGAACAAACATCAGGGTATGTTTGAAACTGACTCTTGAGGACTAGACATATTTTTGTTTTTGTTGTTTTGTGTTACAAAGTTGTCAATTCTTGACATGCTACTTGTTGATAACAATCCTGAAAGAGAGCACACTCCCCAAAGTCAGCACTTCTGAGAAAGATGATGCAGCACTCTGCGCATCTGCCAGTGCACGGGTGTTTTTTGAAAGCCACTGACATCAGGCATCAGAGACAGGCTTCAAATGAGTCACAGTGGTTGAAGAATAAGGCAGACTGCAGCTGGACAAATTTATATCCTTTCAAAAATGCAGATTCAGAAAGCCACCCCTATACCACCCCTTACAGTATATGTTCATCCATGCTAATTAAATCAAACATTAAATCAATACCTTGAGATTGAATGTGTGTTTATGAAGTTAACCATCATTTTAAGATTGCACTATTTGGGAATGGGGGAAGATCTTTGATTGAAGTTATGAAATTAAATAAACTTACTTGCTCATTAAATTCTCTGAGCAGAGGGTTTTCTTTTCTCAAAACACATTCACACTCCTCCTGTTATTTGTTATGTAACTTCTGACATGCCTTATCTCAAAACACATCCCAAATCATAAATGGACCCCTGAGCATCTTTGAGTAATTTGTCTGTCTTTGGTAAGACTTCCTCATAACTGCATTGTTTTCCAAAAACATAACTTCACATACCTGGACCATCTTCTGATTTCTGGAAGCCCTGGTTAGAAGTGAAAGCTACGGAATACCCACACAGCTCCAAATGAACTGAATGTTTCCTTCCAGCCATGTGTTGGCTAGCAATGTATGGCACTCCCACCTTCAGAAGCATAAATGTAAAAGTCAGAAAATGGAACAATAGTACACAACAGAAATCGCTTATTTCACGTTTTCCTGCTGTAAGCAGCTTGAAATCCCATGGAAATTGTGATTTTCCCTAACTTTAAATAATGGAATAATTATGCAAGGTAATTTGCAACTTTTCTGCGCAATAATTCTTGGTCTGCTGCTTGAATAATTTTTGAGCATTTGCCATTCCAAATACGTATTTCAAATGCTGTTCCAAGAAACTTAGGTAAGCTGACAGGTTTTGTTCCTTTGTTGACAAATCAGATAGGTAACTGCAGTACATAAGTATAGAAGAGTGATTTTATAAGCACTGAATCTTTCTGAAGTGTTAATGCCATTTCAATCAGTCCTTTGCATTCACTCACCCACATTCTCAAATATTTCTGTCTTCTCAGCCTACCCTTTAAATATTTTTAAAAGTCCTTTAAAGTAACAGAGTCACCCTCCTTTTTAATAGAACCTCTTCTCTTTTCTGTAACAATGCAAATATTTTCAAACAATGATGGGCAGAGAGATGTTAGGCTAAAACATTTATTTGGTTTCATGCCTTACTGACCTTTTGGATCTTACTGTATTTTATTCTGTCTCTATCCTGACAACGAGTTTGAGTTTCTTTGAATGTCTTACACTATGTCAGTAAAACAGTATTATTGTTTTAATGTTATTTAGATTCTAGTATCTAGAAACTTCAGTTATATGTACTGCTGCACAGAGTGATAAGTGATCACCCTTTATAATTTAAGACAAAAGCATTCATTTGCTCTGCTAAATTATGACAGTCCCCTTCCTTGCACTTCCAGTAGACTTTGTACACCAGTTCCTAAATAATCCAACTGATTTTTTTTCCCCAGCACTTCCTCTGGGAGATATTTCACAATCCAATGGGTCTCTCTTCAGTTGAGGTTTTCAGTTCCCTTTTTGAAGTGTAGTATTTCCCTTGGTATTGCCTAATACACCACTTAGAATGGAAGGGCCACAGTGGAGTTTTAATGACTGGGTTCTTTCATATTTGGGGTAACTTTATAGGATGTAATGTGGTTCTCACCATTTTATCATTGTATATTTTGAATTACAAGTTAAATAAACAAAGAAATCAAGCCTTTGGGACGCTCAGCAATAATATCAGTCTGCAGCTACACAACGTACAACTATTTCATCTCAGGCTTAATCTACAATATTCCTTTATATCCTATGAAATTTGTCACTGGGTCTCTTTTCATAGAACAGTCTGTGTTGAAAAGGATCACAATAATCATCTAGTTCCAACCCCCCTGCTATATGCAGTCACCAACCACCAGACCAGGCTGCCCAGAGCCACATCCACCCTGGCCTTGAATGCTCCAGGGAGCATCCACAGCCCCTCTGGGCAATCTGTTCCAGTGTATCACTACACTCTGAGTGAAAAACTTCCTCCTAATATCCAACCTCAGTCTCCCATCTCAGTTTAAAGCCATTCTCCCTTGTCCTTTCGACCATCTTTTGATGTCATCACTCTTACACACTATTTTACTGATCAACCTAACACGTACATTTTATATATATATATATATTTTCACTTCACCTAACACTGAGTGAGTTTATTTTTCATTTATAATTTGGAAGAGATGATAATAATCTGCTCGTAATCCTTGAAGAATCTTTACAGATGTGGTTTGACTTTAGATTTAAAGGACTAAATTTATCTCTGTAGTAAACCTGCTGACAATTAACATTCTACATGAAACAAACACTCCACACTTTAAAGGAAGATGCAACGAGACTGAATGATTTAATAGTGCTATTGATTTCACTTTTAAAAAACATGGTGTTTTCTAATTGATAGATGTAAACCACAGCAATGGAATCATCAGCACCGGAGCTATAGTGGTAGACTACCCTATGAAGGTCTATTGGTCACCACATTCTTCAAACATAAGAAATCCTGCTTACAATTAGAGTGAAAGCAAAGTGGCTGCCAAACATCTGTAAGAAATTGAAGACCGCTCATTTATAATCTGAAACCTGAGTGGACAGCCAGTCGTTGGCCTCTTCCGTCTAGACTGCTGCTGCTCCCCACCCCCATGTGAGAGGGTCAGCCAAGATACCAGTGACCAAAGCATCTCATTCAAGTAATCAGAGTTCACTTGCGTACTCTTTTCTCCCACCTCCATCAAAACATCAGTAACAGGAAAGCATGATTTTCAAGTTGACAGCTATGAAAATAAAACGCCTGGCAGAGGTTCTAAGGAAAGGCATTCCCTGGTTTCAATTTGTATTACGTAGAGGGCCCCTAAAAGTGAAAAAGCATGTGGTATGCTCGAGGCCCCTTGCAGCTAAAGCACTGGAAAGAGAATAAGTTCATTTACGCCCTATTTTGTTTGCAAGCTTTTTCACATGAAGGTACTTTTTAAATCTCTCAGAGTTCCCTCCTTAACCCTCTTTGGATTTTTACCTCTCACAAAAAGCTGTCATCTAGAGAACTCAAACTACTGAGTTCGTGAAGTGCTAGTTAAGCTTCCCAAATTGCACTTACATTGGAAAAAAAAATAGGTATTATATTCTTTCATATGACAGACTGCTATTTTATATCAGTATATTTTTAGAAAAAAAACTGCAAAGAGCTGCCTAAATTTGCATGGCAACATTTTGAAGTAATGTACAGTGAAGTGCAGGTAGTTTGAAGCTGGTTTTAGATCGGTTGATCGTTCAGACAGTCAACTGAGTTTAATTACTAATTTATAACGTAAGCAAGCCAAACTGCAAAGGTGTACACATCATATCACAGCACGGCTATAATAAATTAATCATCATTACAGCGTCAAGCTGGAAAGATTTGGATTCATTTAATTAACATCAACATGAAGCCAGCATAGTACAGTGAATAGGTCAAGATCTTAAAAAGGTGATCGCCAATGAAACCGGAGTAATACCATTACAGTATCTGCGGCAAGAAGTTGGAGAAACACGGAGAAACACTATGTCGATGGGGTCTCATACATTTAATCCATTTTGAAAGTTCACATTTTGGTGAATAAGAGCTATTATTCTACACTTCAATCTCTGTCTTTTTCCATCAGTGAGGGGGGAGGGTATCAACTTGTCATTTAAACCAAAGCTTTTAGCATTTATTCATTATTATATAATTTTGTACACAGTAGATTAGGAAAAAAAAATGGTATAATAACAACTATGATTAACAGGATAAAATGCCTCTTCCTGGTTCCCATGGCATTTTCCTGCAGAGTTCCATCTCTGGATGGAACAACAGAAAAACAGCCACAAGCATAGCTGTGAATTCTGTTGTATTTTTATCCATTTTAATAGCTTAAATGTTCTGATTCATGGGAAGTGCTTTTTGGTTTTAATGACCCAGTATTTGACAGGTTCATGTTAAATCCTTAATCATATTCCTCCTGTTTCAGTTTTTGCTTTTGGGTATAATAACAGAAATGGCCACACAACTGCAATCATAGAGAAAGAACAGAGAGAGTTAAAAACAAATACTGGTAACTGCAATGAAGATGGTTGATAAGCACATCACAGAGGTTGCAATCACACAGCTATCACCACTCTCCCCTAAATTTGAGTTGAAACTTGGTATTTGACTGAACAGATCAGAGACACAGAGCTTGCAAATAGGTTTGTACAATCAATAGGTGTACAAAGGTTAGGCTTAGTAAGATTATCGCAATGGAAAGATAATCAAAATAAATGGAAATGCTCACCGGTGTTGTAGGCCTGCAGTAAATTTCGCAAGGAACAATTTCCAGAAAGAAATCCTTCCTCAGTGGCAGTCAGCCCTTAAGTGGGATCTAGGAGAGATGTGGCCAGGCTCCACCCCTTCTGGTAGCACAGGTGAGTTGCCTTCACCTGTGCTCTGGCAGTTGACTCATTGCTTGCCTCAGCTGGTCAATCAGAGGTTCAGGCCCTGATCAACAGTTCCCATACAAGGTTATAGCTTAATTTTCGTAAAACTATTTCTTAATTATCAGTCTAGTGAAAAACCAAATTTTCATAGACACAAGGCAGCAGGTATACTAGATATTTGAAAAAGTGCTTGAGAAAACATACAATCTAAAAAGAGAATGAAATATGAATGAAAGGTGGATTTTTTTTTCCCACTGTACATGTTAGAAACTAAAATTCTGAGTGACTTCAAGCTTAGCCCAAAACATAATGATTTCTACAGGCTTTGTTTAGGCTCTTGGATCACACCAACACCGCTTCTAAATATGACCCCAGTGACTACAGACTGTACACAGAACTGTGCAAGGGGTTTTGGTGAGATACCGTGATAATGCATGCTGCTCTGCGGGATATGTGATACAGGTAGCAGAGACACCACTGATAATTAAAGCTTTCAAGGAGATGTTGGAAGATTCTGCAAATTGGGATATTTCCAGAGGTTCCCCTCAGTTTGCCAACAGTCTGTCTTTATGATTTCCCAAGGGCAATCCAAATTTAAAATGAATATTATCAGGGAATGTGGCTTTACAGACACTATCACAGGCATTTATCCACATACATGAAGCCTAAATGAATTGTCAGTGTCCTATAAGCATTGAAATCTAAATCAAAGCTTCCCATAATTCTGAAATAACCTGTTCCTCTACTCCTTAAGACATGAAATGGTTTAGTTCCTCCAAAAGCACACAAGTGTAGATGGTTCTCTAGATCTCTGGAGTCTGCAAAAGTAGAGCAAGAAATCGCATTAAAATGTGTGTGACCTCAAAGGAAGTTCCACACAGGGTGTGGCTGTTAAAACAGACCTTATGAAGTGCTCTTTTTGCTCAGAGTTCATTTTCCAGAAACCTTTTCATTGGTCTGATCCTATGCATGTGATCTGGGTCCATATGTTTGAGCTATGTGGTCTCTCAATACCCCAAAGAGGAGTGCATTACACTTCATGGAAGATAAAAAACAAACAAACAAACATAGATGGTCTTATTTAAGACTATATTAGTGAACAAATCCAAGACACATCCAAATGAAATTTTTGGTAAGTGTATTTTCAAATGGAATTATTTGCTTAAAGAAAGCGTATCATATCTAAGGCATCACTTATTTCCTGTAATGATCTCCTGATACTTAAATGAAAGAGGTTTCCTGGTGAATGCAAAACATCACTGATTTCTATACAGTCAGAATCTGCTTTTTTAAAATTTTTTTATTATTTTTATTTCCACTTCCTTTCCCCTCAGTGCTGCTTCATGCTCTGGCTGTGGACAGCTTAGCATTGCCTTCACTGCCACTTAATTTAAGCTATCAGTGTAGATGCTATAAGCACATGATTTCATGGATGTCTTCTCCACATATTTGCTGCACTACTGTGCTTGAATTATTTGAAGCTGTTCTTCTTTTAACAGAGATACCCTAAAATTTCTGTTAGACCTGTGCAGGCATTAGGTCTGGTAACATAGATGGAAGTAGTTCCTACATGGCTATGCAAAACTGAAGTGATTTCTTTATTCTTTTGCTCACTATAGACTGGATCCTGTCACTTGCATATGCTAGCAATTTCCATGGTATTAAATATGATGGCAGACTACATGATGAGCCACTATCATTTCATTCAAAAAAAGTCCCTGTATGTAGAAAGCAGCTGCAAAAAGATGTTTAGTGCTTTCAGTTTTCAGTAGGGCACAGTAGGCCAATGTTTTAAAGCTATAAAATAAATTAAACCTCACAATCTCAGATGAATACAAGTCTGAGATTTTAACATGTAATATTCAGCCATGGGCCCCCTAAAAAAAATTGATCAACTTACTTACAACGTGCCTTACAGAACAGTTTTCTAAGCTGCAGCTTCTGCAGACCTTAAGCAGCCTGTTAAGATCTGCACAACAGATCAAAAAGTGTAACATTTTGATTACTTCAGTTTGTCCTCTATACTTATTCTCTTACTGCACTTTCTATACTTCAATTTAAATAACAGAATTTGCAAGTTTGCAGCTTTTGACAGCTGCAGTTGCTCTGCTGCTTTATTCTTTATATGAACATATCTTCCTTCTTCAGTAGATTTTGAAGTTTCCAACATCATAAATTATCTGCCATTATATGTACACACTCAGATATGAGTAAATATTTAGGATTCAGATCAGAATGCAGCAATTATGATAATATTCACTAGGATCATCTCGATATTCTTTCATTCAGGGCAATATCCTTCGTTAACAGGACATGTTCATCCCCCATAATATATCTCTAGTAGGGAAACTTAGAATCATATTACCATGGAATCACAGAACGGTTGGGTTGAAAGGGACCTTAAAGCCCATCAAGTTCCAACCCATACCATGGGCTGTCCACCTCCTTCCTCTACCTCCCTCCCCCTGCCCTGAAGCCCATCCAGCCTGGCCTTGGGCACCCCCAGGGATGGGCACCCAGCTCTCTGGGCAACAGTGCCAGTGCCACATTGCCCTCTGAGTATAAGGGATTTCCCCCTAACATCTAATCATCATGTGGATTTCCTTACATTATATGTCAGACATTCAACCAAAAAAAAAAAAAAAACTAAATTTTTTTTCAAACGATTCTGTTGCCATTGATTCCTTCCTTAAAATGGCATTGCCAATCTGCCTCTCATTCTGTTCAGATTAGGCCTATCTTTTCTGCCTGGGCCCTGAAGGTTATGTTATGCATAAG
>JAOWBP010004006.1:12826476-12848496 GCA_028571105.1 Tragopan temminckii
TTGGGCACCTCAGTACAGAAAGGACATGGAGGTGCTGGAGCAGGTCCAAAGAAGGGCAGCAAGGCTGGTGAAGGGCTTGGAGAATGTGCCCTATGAGGAGAGACGGAAGGAACTGGGGCTGGAGAAGAGGAGACTGGGGGAGACCTTATTGCTCTCTTTCTCTATCTTAAAGATGATTGCAGTGAGTGGGGTTGGTCTCTTCTCAACTGGTGATTAGTGACAGGATGACGGGAAACAGCACCAGGGGAGGTTTAGGTTGGATATCTGAATTTTTTTTTATTTTTTTCTTTACAGAAAGGGTTGTTAAACAGTGGAATAGGCTCCCCAGGGAGGTGGTTGAGTCACCATCCCTGAATGTGTTTAAAATCCGTTTGGATGCGGTGCTCAGGGACATGATTTAGCAGTGGGTTGTTAGGGTAGCATTGTTAGGTTGTGGTTGAACTTGATGATCTTGAAGGTCTTTTCCAACCTGAGCTATTCTATGATTATATGATTTTTAGACTTTTGCCTTCATAGCATGGGCTAAAGAAATAGGATACCAGAAATAAAATTAAAACTTAAATTTTACACTCAGTATTTGTCACAAAGATAAAATGACTTCTGAACAATTTAGCAATCTAAGAAACTATTCCTCACAAAAGAAGGCAGGCTCTCAATTCCCAGCATACACCACAGGTGCTGAATACATTACAGCCCTATCAGAGGGGTCATTATTGAGCTCTGTAGTGGCCAGCTCCAAGCAGAGCTGGAGACAACACATCAGTAGAAAGGAGGAGAAAAAGGGAAGATCCTTGCAGCAGAAGTGCAATGTATTCAGAAGGGTACACTGGTCATAACAACTCAGCTAATCAACAGTCTAACCTACCCCCTGCTACGCCAACATTGTGCTTCAGTTGATAACGCAACTTCTCAGAGCCACTATGTTTCAGAACAAGTTGTACTTGGCAGATGGCCATGGTGCTGAGTGATCCTTCTCCTGTGGGATTCCAGAGCTTCCACAAACAAAACAGGTCACTTTTCACTAATATGACATAAAAGAAAGATCGAAAACATCAGAGTTGACACTGGATGCCTGCTGAAATCAGTATGCAGAACCAAGCACTGTTCACAATGCAGATACCTTAAAGGGAAATCACATTTCTCCCACCCAACTTGGCCTCTCTCACACAAACACACCGCCACACCGAACAGCTGGCTGAAAAGAGTCTGAAAAGAATGCCCACAAATTGATGAATTTGAACTATTGCTAACGAGTGCACACCTGCTTGAAAGCAAAGCACTATGCCACCCTGCTCACAGGGCGAGCCTCGTTCTGCCAGTCAGTGCTATTGGAAGGAACGCGCACACAGATCACAACAAGCACTTGGGATATTTCTCAGCCTTCTTTAAAACCAATCAGTGAAAACACCTTTTGCAACATCCTGTACATTTGAAGGATGTTTTCTCCTGTTGAAAGTTTTTTTGCTCTTTAAAGATATTTGATGAATAGAAATCATAGTGTTTTGCCTGTAAAATAGCATCGTGTGGATTTTTTGTATACTTTTGTACAGTAGGTAATGCTTTAAGCTTTACTCTGTGATTTATTAATACAGTTAAAAGATTCTGGAGCAAATGTTGGAGAAACACCTTCTTTCTTTGCCAATCAGATTGATCTCAATGCAACTTTCAGATCACGCAAGCAAAACCAATACTTGAAGAAAACCAAATGTTATGTGTGGATCTGTAGAACAGCACACTTGCAAAAACAATGTTCTTTCTAATGTTAGAAAACAGGTTCACTGAAATATAAAATGGCATATGGAACATTGTTAAAATGCTCTGGAAAGCAAGCCATCAGTGTTACTGTTGATATGCTTCAGATTATGCCACAAAAGAGGGTATGTCAAAACACACAGGGGACTATTCATTTAGCTTTAGCAGGCTTACAGCTGTCTTGATTTCTCTCCCACAGATCTAACTGTATTTATACCAAGGACAGTGGATTCTTAGAAAGAAAAAAAAACATCAGGAGAACATAAGTAACTTACACAATTGCAGATCTAACCCACAGACTCCAGGAAAAGAATAAATAATTAAATCAGGATGGTTTGCTTCCTAAACAGACTTCTGAAATAGGAAAAGCTTCAGCAGACCATTCAATAGAGGGTACTACTATATGAACATCACTAATATTTCAATCATACACCATCTTGTATATCCCAATATTTTTACACTAAGGAGTAACTCATTTCACAGTAAATCTATGAGAAGATGTTAGGAAACAAAGGAGAGAGAACACGAATTGATCAGCCAGTCTGCTTGTTTGGATTCTATACAATTTTCATATATGTCATGCTTCTGCAGCCTCGTTGTATGGCTTCAGCAAAAGCCGGTTTGCCATTGACAGCTTATACGGTTTGTTTATTTGTACCCACTTGTGCTAGTACTGGAGCTGGCTGTCTACCAACTTCCCTGTCTCCAAGGATTATCTTCTCCATTTTCACACATCTTCTGGAGCTTGATGACAACTGGATATTAGAATAAAACTAAATTGCTATATGGAATCCTTGCAGTAAATTTAGAATTTTAATCAAAATTTCTTCTATCATGGACATGGGATTCCAAACCAATTAATATTTAATCACTATCACTTCTATTTTGGAAACAATAACAAACTTGTATCAGCTATTTTTAGTGGAATGTTGGTCTTAAAAATCTGTTTCTGTAAAAAAAGCACTATTCAACCCACAACTAAAAACTACACCTGTGGTTAAATATGTTCTGAAATCACAGTCATACTAAGGCTAAAATTTGATTCTCAGTTGCTTTTCTATTGCTGAGTTTTTGAAACCTCTATTATGCTGACATAACTGTATGTGCTTCATAACCATAAAAACCAGAAAAAATAGGATTCACTGAAGCTAACTCTCGCTTCACTCAGAGTCACATGGAGAACAGAATGGACAATGGGTGTAGGCTGCACCAGGAGAAGTACCATCTCAATTTAAGAAAGAATTTTTTGCTTTCAGGATGCAATTGGACAGAATGCTAGACAGCCTCATCTAGGCTCCTTTGTCCCAGGAAAAGTTGAACCTGATAATCTTTTGAGGTCCTTTTCAACCTGGGCTGTTCTATGATTCTGTAGTTATTTATTATACTTTAATTGCTGTAACTGCAACAGCTTGATCCAGTTTATCCTGCGGATATAAGGATGGAAAGTTTGATTAATGCTTCTTTCCCAAACTGCAGTCTAATTCCCTCCCAGCCCAAGAAAGCAAAGTCTCTGCAAAGCCCTGTCTTTCACAAGTACATGAAACTTCCTCAGAAATCTGAATAAATAATCAGATGGCTAGCATGCAATGAGCTATGTGCTATTACAACTACAAAACCCACTGGGACAACCGATCATTGATTTTTACCTCTGTCCTTTAACCATTCATTCATCCAACTGAGGATTTTCCCTCTTAATCTGAGGGTTTTAGTTCTGTGGGAACTATTGGTAGGTGTGAATTTTTGTTGGCTTTTGGAAACTAAAGGAGACTGCAGTGCTTGTTCCCCCCCCCCCCCATTCATCTGCTCCACAACTTTTTTTAGAGATTCCAATAGATTTTTGCCAAAGCTGGGCTGACTTACACTGAACAGGTAATATTTATTCCTGCGTGCACTACTTAGTTTCTACTAATTTGCCTTTTGTACGTTTCAGTACTGTAGAATTACTATCCTTAGAGACTGAAACACGATCCATACTTTCTTTTGCATATCATGAACAGAGATTTCCAAGACAAACTTTCATTTGGCTGTAACTATTGCATATCAGTTGGCAGCTGGGTTCTTGCATAAGTCACCGTTGTGCACTTAAATAGGAGATGAATGATCTCAATTAAAAAAATCTTGGGAAAAAAAAAACTTAAAATGAGCACATATAATTTAATTTGTATATTTTCTACCTCTTATTTTCCAATTTTGCTCAATCATATAGTTTAATGAAATCAGTGTCCTACTGTCAAATGGGCAGGACATTTCTGACCTGCAGACTGAAGCACAGCATGGAAATATTCAAACCTGTTTTAAGGGAATAGTTCGGGTGCCAAAAGCAATCTAACTGAGGTGTCAGGGAATTCAGCATTAAGCAATTTACCAAACAGAACCCTACCCTTGTTCAAGATGACTCAAGTCACCCATTGTAACAATAACTCAGGAATGCTAGGCAGTTTACCATGAAACTATCACGCTCTTTGATCTAATAACAACAAATTCATACATTATTCAGATTTTCTGAAGCCAAAGGTTTGCCCACAGTAGGATGCAGGGCACTGCATAAATACCTGCTACCACCTATGCCATACTAAAACCAGAGGTTACCATAAATGTTTACGCAGCACAACATTGGGCAAAGCAGTTGTGCAGCTATTTTGCAAAGACTGTTGACCTAGTAAGTCTGAGCAATGCTCTGCTAATGTAGCTACACTGCTTTTAGGACCTGAGCTCTGTATGCACTACACAGCACCCAGTAAACATTCTTGAGACCCTCTGTTTACTCATGGATCAGGCATGGCAAACATAACAGCCAGGTAAACTTCTCAAATCACCAAGTATACCCTAAGGCCCTTCTGGGGAAATATTTCTGTTGGTGAGAAGACAAACCAAGGCTTTAAATTCTCTCGGTATTTGCTTCTCTACTGAGAATCCTGCCTACTTTTTAAAGAAGAGCAAGCTGTGATGTGTACAGACTGAGGGGCAGCCTGGTGTTACAGCCAGACTTACAGCTAGCTTGTGCCAAAAAGGATCCATCCCTCCCTGTCAGCTCCTGCCTCCACATTCCCAGTCTCTTTCCTGTCATGAAATAGGACTGTAAAACTCTTAGTTTCTTTCCAACTTCCTGCTATAGAAATTAAACCTTTTGCTTGTGTTTTACAACTCCAGTGCTTAGCAAGTATAAAGCCTTGCTCAGTCTCTGCTGTTGTACCAAAGGAGAATCTTCTGGCCAACAAACCTGTATAACCTAAGCCTAGCCTTGCTTCATAAATGTTATTTATTTTTACCGGAAATCACATTCATGTCCCTTGGGAAAAAAAACTTTCTAATTATGCACTAAGTTCTTTGCTCCCATTTCCTTTCTTACAGCACTTGCATCTTTCCATGGTTAAAGATGCAATGATTGTACATAGAGAATTGCATAGGGAAAGTTCACAGTATAAACAGGAGATAGAAATTGTGTATTTGCAAAATAAGCCTTTGCAGATTTTTGTTAGCTTTGCTTCTTTGTTTTTAAGAGTAATCTTGGTTGTTTTTGGTCTTCTTGTTGTCGCTTTTTTTAATAATAGCTTGTTGTCTGTAGAGAAGGGATTTCCTTGCTTGACACAGTCACCAGTAATAATTCAAAGTACAAATTATTCTGAGTTATGAAATAGAACTGAAAGAAGCTTTACACCCTGTTGAACATCTGCAAGACGAGCATAAATTCAGTACACAATGAACTGAGATTGTAAACCCGCTGTCCTGAAAGCATTCAAACGTACATACAGAACTGAATACAAGGTACACTGTTCCTATAAACCATATTTCTAGATTAAAAGTGAAAGGAATCACAGTCCCAGTACCTCATCTGGCCTTCGGAGTGCACTGCATCTTTGTCTTGTACCAACAAGCGATGAGGCACTGAGGAATGTGATTGTTATTTTAACTGTGGTAGGACACTAACAGACAAAAGGTTTTCAGTGTTCCTGTTCCATAAAGCCAAGCCTGCACTTGTAAGAGGGTCTTGTTGTTTTTCAGTCTCTCAAGCCTAACTCACAAAATTTGTTATCCTTGGTTCAGTAGCATAGCTTTACTGATGAAAAGTCATTTCTGTCACTTGAGAATCTAGATCAGTCTTGTACTTACATTTTTTGTCAACTTTCATTCATGTATTCTATTCAACAATAAAAAAATCCCACGGCAGTTTCTTTTGAGAGAAATAGAGAAGTTCTGTTGGGTCTTGCAGTCTGGTTTCAGTAACAAATAAAAACAGAGTGTATTCCTCTAAGGAAGTATTGATATGAATCATTCTATTTGAGAAAAGATGTTATTAGAAGGGAATGAATCACTGTTTGCTCTGTGCAGTATTTCAGCGTATTATAGGCACAAGTATTATTCACCCATGTGTAGGTACTTCACTAAAACATCATTCTTAAGAATTCCAGCCATGGACGCATTTTCCATCTGGAATTTATAACTGCTTTCCACACATACTGATATAACCAAAATCATTGCAAGCAAAGCAGCCTACCTAGCATTATCAAGTGCATGCATCTATTCTCCTGCTAGGCTACCCACACAGACTGAAAGCACTCAAACTACACGTCACCAATTTCAGTTAGCACTTAGATGGGAGAACATATACAGAATTAGAACTGATGTAGAACAAAGAATTGTGATTGACTATTCAATACACATTAGGCCTTGTAAATAAAAAGACGGATTTTAGTCCTACTGCTGGTGCCAAATTCACATGGAAGCAAAAGAAAGCCTGAACACCATGCTCTGGAATCATAATAACTTCATGGATAAACATTATTTTCCATTTCTAGAAAAGACACGTAAGAAAAAAAGTTATCAGGATCATTTTTTTCTTCCCTGTGATTTCAATTAACAATACATATATTTACAAACTATTTTCACTTTCCAAACTGAAAGCACAGTGCTAGCAGTTTAGTTATAAGCAAAGATTTTTGCAAGTGAAAATGGAAATAACATTTCTTTAAAAAAAAAATGTATTTCTTAAACAGTGTTATTTACATTAAATCACTATTAAAATATCACTATTAAAAACAGTCTATTAAAATACAATTGAAAACACGTGCACCTGAACTTAACCTAAGGATTTTCATGGTAAACATCATCTGCCTCTGTAATAGAATAAATAATGCCTGTAACATCGGTGAGTTACACGAGAAGGGAAACAACTTCATGCCAACAGGGGGAGGGGGAAGATTGACAGTAGTATATTATTGTAATTGTATCCTCTTTCTGCAAAAAGTTGGGTTTTCCCCTTACAGTAGACATGGATATTTTGTACTTTATCAGTTATAAAATTCTCAGTATAGTAATTTTTTCCATGTTGATGATTCGGTGCAAGTAAAGACTTCAAAATAACAATCTTTTCTATCAGTTGGCAATAAATTACTTGTACCTAGTTCAGTGTTAGGCAAATAGTGCTTTGATACAGCTAACAGACTTGAAAAAAAATCAGTTGGTACTAGACCATATTTCAGGATGCTGGAGGGACTGATTCTATGACCCTGCACAAGCTGAGCATACTACACCTTATACAATAAACATGTGCTATGTTTTCCATGCGTCCACAGCAGATGAGATGGGATGTCCCTAACAGAAGACGTGCACACTTTCACAGAAATTGCTTTGTCTGAATTAGCAGAGTATCTAAAAGGAAATTAGAAACCACAACTTTTTATTTTTTAGTTCACCTATTTATATCAACCTTAGTTTAGTTTCTAGCTTACAGTTGAGTTTATATTATTTTAGTTGATCTTAGTTTAACTATTGATGTTAATTGTCTACAGAATATTAGTTCCATGACAGTTGGCTGCATTCCAACCCATCATACTGACTCATGAACTCAGTGACCCTCTGTCATTCATTTAAAACCTTGCTTTTGTGTGTGAGTCAAAAGCTAAGGATTCTCTTAAACAATAAATTTCTAAAGTCTCATTCTTGGGTGTCAGCTAATCATTGGTGAACTCCTTGCAAATATTTAAAAAACAAGCCAGAACAGTTGCGTTGAATCACCAGTGCACTCTACCACCTTTTGGTCAGGTAATGTACACAAGAGTCTCTCTCATTAACGGCACTACCAAAGAGCCAAATTTTCACCCTTTCTGGTAATGCAGAGGCTGTATTTGATATTTTAGAATTTACAGGAATGTATTAAATCTTCGGCACTCATGCTTACTTCAGCTTGTACAGGCAAGCTCTAGCACCCTATACTCCCTCCAAATGAAATCCCAAACACATGGGAACACAGAAAAACGGTGACAACTTACCCAAATTCTAACATTTTTTTAATTCTAAATGAGACTTCTTAAAAATGCCATTTTTGAAGATTTCATCTTTTTTTTTTTAAAAAGCACTGATTTTAATATATGCACAAGCAAAATGTCAATTTGTACAGACATCATAACCCATTATTTTAGCATTCTAGAGATTTAACAGCAAGCCTGAAAATTTATCAAGGAGTACGGAAATAAAATGCACCAAATTTTGCATGAGAATTTAATACAAGCAAGTTCAGATTGCATACATCCATGGGCATAAAGCACTTAAAAAAATCCTTGTGAAAAATACTGTCCTTAGCAGAGGGTCAATAGGGTAGGCTTTCCCTATTGTATTTCAAACCAGAAAGTTACACTTTGTTACCTGATCTTCAATTCTGAACAAAGTTATTTCTGAGTTTTAGCTAAGCAACTTTAGACACCACTGGCTTTCAATTCTTTGATATCCCAACTACTTGCAGTTTGGGAAACAATTCTACAGGAAATATTTACTGGTTATTCAGCAATCATTTCACACAGAACTGTATTTTCATGAAATCATCGAAGTTCAGAGATAGAGCAGGTGACATATAGACAGAAACACTGAATTCAAAGATACAAATACTGTAATTGAGTGTAATTACAGGTTGTACAACCTTTTCTGTCCTCAGTGGTCATACTGCCCACAAAGGTATGACCTTCGTGCATAGCCTATAACAGAACTTTCTTTCAGAGAAAGGGGAATGAAGTAGTCATATTTGCTGACATACCATAAGAATTTTTTGCAGTGAAAGCACACTTTGCCTACCTTTTTGCTCTTAAAATGATAACAGAGTTCTCTTACCATAGCCTGCAGAAGGAAAATTAACATGCACAAGCATAGGACTCCATCTTAATCTCTCATTTTAGGCTGTACCCACTTCTAAAGTAGCAGTGCTTGGTGCCACTCAGCATTTGTTCTTACAACAGCAGCTCTAGGGGCAATATTTTTATAATGGGTTGAAGACACAGGAATATTTTATTTACTTTGTGAATATGAGAAATACACACTAATTAGGACAAATAATCAAGAACATTTACCAAAGAAATGTTTGGTTTTTTTTTAAACCAGAAGTCTGAGAACAGATACAATTAATCATGTATTTTAGCGCTGCTTGTGCAAATGCAAGCAGCCTTTGGCAATCTCCTTGGTTATCTGTACTTACTCATCACTGCAACACAGCTTAGTTTGCTTTATGTACTTGTTTTGTGTGGACAATATAATGATGGAATGGTTTGGACTGGAAAGACCATACAGATCATCCAGTTCAGAACCATGCAGTGACACCTCCCAGTTGATCAGGCTGCGCAGGGCCTTGACCACTTCCAGTGATGAGGAATCCACAGCTTCTCTGGGCAGCCTGTTCTTCTGCCTCACCACCCTCACAGCGAAGTAAATAAACACATACTTCTTTTGGCAAAATTTCCTTCCATCGTTTTTCCCTTTTATTTTTTAAGTAAAAAATACAGGAGTGACTAAGAAATAAGATAGAGAAACTAATGATGATATGTCCATCTTACCTATGCTGAAGTAAAAAAAAAAAGTCTTGAGCAATTAATAACTAGCATGTATTTATATTATTTTAATACTACATTCCACTGTTGGGCTTTGCATGTTTTTCATTGTTGTCATTAGGATACTGATGTAAATGCAAAACAGAATGCTTTCCTACATTTAATGCCACAGATCTAGTTTAAGCCCAACCACTGAGTGAATGTGGTATTCAATTCTAACAGTATCCTTAACACCATAGCAGGCATGACTTCAGCACTGACTCAGCTATAATGATGAAATCTGTCAGAGCTCTGACATCCTTTCTTGTGATACAATGGATATTTCTCACACATCTCCCATTCAAGTACAGATGAGGCCCAACTGTTTAATTTCTGAGATACTACATGATCTTACCTCAAGCACAAAAGCAGTTCAACTAACATGCTTATTGGCTTTCTTAGTGTTAAAGTGATTAACATGTTGTCTCTTGCTGATTTTGTGACTCAAACTGGACATTCAACATCGCTCATTTCCAGAGTTATTTACTTTTTCCACTATTATTGCAATAGCTTAAAATGGGACACTGAGATACCACTTCTATAAAAAATTGTTACGCACATTTTAATTACAGAAATCTAGTAATAGATGTGTAATAACGTATTCAGTAATAGTACTGATCACAGACCTTACATGTTGTACAGCTTTGAGTCACAGACAATTCACAGTTCATTGGCTATCTTGGACTGTGAGCACAAAAACTTAGCTTGGTCTGCACAGACATGTCCAGACCTATCCTAGTAAAATATATTATAGCCATTTTGAAATCTTTATGACCTTGAAATAAATATGTGGGGCCAAAGACTACTCATAGTTATACAAGAGCTGTCAGGAGTAACTCATTTCCATATTTAATTTGCAGATCATTAAACTTCAGGTTTGCTTCTCCAAATTTACAGTAGTGCCCCTGCAGGATGTGCTCCTACAACTTGGAGGTGATAGAAGCAACCTGTCATCTATCTCAGAACAGATTCCAGCTCAGCTGGTATTAGTATTTACCCTTTAGATATTAGGTATCACTATAAAGACAGAGGAACGTGTAGCTTTAACACAGATTTGATGAAAAACATAGGATTAATATTACTGGAGTTCAGCTTAGTTATCTATTCAACCTTTGAGAATGTGAAAAACTAAATAAGGGTGGCTACAATATTTTAATGATTTGTCTGTTCTTGACATATCTCCCTTATCTCTTCCTTCCACATTCTAACTCCCCTCCACATTCTAATTCCATCAGTTCTAGTTTTAGTCTTGATTGTAGCCTTGCCACTGGACAACTGATTGCTCTCACTGTGTTTTTAAATGGATAAGGAAAGTTTAGTCTTATTCCCTTCCTTCTTCCTTTTCTCATTTTACCTAACTGCTCAGATCCCACTCTGATAGTCTCCTAGGGATTTTAAACTACCTTGTGTATCAGCAGCACTTTGATGTTAAATAGCATTACCAAGGTCATTCTGACAGAAGGATCAGGAGCAATCTGTTATGAAACCAAATGCTCTGTTTAAATCTGTTTATTTCTGTTCTAAGTCTAGGTGCTTGGAGTTGTCATCATGACTCAGAGCAAAGTTGCAGAGCCCCAGCTCTACAAAGAGATTAGTCACTTTGTTTTTTTGCACTGAGCTGCTCTGAGTCAGTTTCACATTGTTGCACAGGGAGTACCTGGGTACATCTACAAACGGTGCAGGTAACTCCAGTACGCATTTCTGGAAGAAAAGCAGTGTCTTCATATCTGAACAAACAAGTGACTAGGCCTACCTCAGTACCCCCAGGTCAGAAACTGACTTTAGAATGAGAAATGATAACAATATCAATGTTGATTCACGTTTTCCTTTATCCAAGAGGAAACTTCAGAGTTATCACTCTGTTTAATACATTGGGTATGCTAAATGACCAGTTGAGCTGTGCTCTTAAATCATTAACTACTTCAAGGATTATACATTTAGATACTAAAAGATTTAATTGATTTCTTGTACTTTCAATCCTGGGAAATACATCTTTCACTTTTTACACCTTGGTATAACATGATTATAACAAAACTGAGAACTAGGTTTACACAACTAGGTCAGCTGCTTTACTTGATTGTACACAGTGATTTTACATATAGCATGATCCTAAACAAGTGACTCACTCGTGCAGATCTACTTTTCATTCATTATCTGGGCTACATTTTCTCTTTTACTTATATATGTATATACACAAAGCGTATTTGTATGTGTGAATAGGAAAGGAAGGAGAAGGATGATGACCCAATCCACTTCTAAGTTACAACAAACTAGCATTGCTCTCTCTAAGGCCATTTTGAGTTAATTCCACCAACATGAGGCCTGAACTTGCTCCCCTCTCCTAAGAGTATATTACGTATTTTTTTTCCCCTTCAGACCATTTGATGCATCCTGCTGTTCTACTAAGCATTTAGCAGGCTTCAAGATGCCTCCTGATCATAGCATATGAAAGAACAAGGACATGTTCATATCTTCATTCAAACTTTAATATTAATGTTATTAAATTATTTTCCAGAGAAATATAATGGCTGTTTTTAAAATTTCATTTATTTTCTAAAGAAAACAGCCTTCAAATGCCTAATCAGTGCATGAAGAACATGCAACAAATATGACTTCTTCAGCATACTTCTCTGCCACTCGTTCAGACCCTAACTTAATATGCCCTTAAATACGTAAATATGAAAAAACATAGGGGTATTATCTGTTGTACACATTCATTCTTTAAACTTGTGTCATTTACATTTGTACCCTTGATTTTTGTAATCATCCATCTAAATCACAAACAAAAATATAAACGCTTTCGGAATATATTCTATCATGTCCATTGCAGCTTAACAGTGGTATTTTGAGTCATGAAGTCTATAAATCTATTTGGGACATTTATTCGTAAGACCAAATGAAATACAGTTTCATTACATCATACACATACAACACTTGTATGCTGAAGGGGCTGACATCCAATGCCAGATTCACTTTGCAACATTCAAAAACAATTGAAACTTGGCACATGAACACTTCAAATATGAAGTAAGAAGCAACAACAGAACATTAGGTAAGATTTTGAGGTCTTCCCAACACTACTCTTTTACAAACTGTCAGGAGATGAGAAATGCTTTGCTACAAAGTGGAGCGTACGCTTTATCATCAGGGGTTTTAGAAGAGGCACTTTATTTCAAAATGCATCAAATGCTACTCTAAAAAGAGAGCTAAGCTAAGCCTTTGTTAATCTATGATGAAATACGTAAAACAATTTGAGACTTACTGCCCTGTATTAAGTGTTATTATGCTGCATACTATATACATATATGGAGAAATAACACTCAACTGCCAACATTATGTAACAGAATATTACACTACTGAAATAACAGAAGGGAAGCTTTGCAAGGCATTAAATGATTGATTTTTCACCGATACAACATATTTACACACACTTTTTCCTCTCCTCTACTCTCATTCAAAAATTGTTAAATAAAAATAAATCAGGCTGTGGATACACAGGAAAATTATCCTATTCTCCAAGATGCATCAGTACCAAGAAGCACTGAGTTAATCTTTGCTGGTGTATTAAATCAAGTATAATACAAAACAAATCATATTAAAGATGTTGCAGTTACCTAAAAAGGGACTGTAGGTAATGCTGTGCTCAGAACTTCATTAACTGTGGGTAATAATACTGTGGAAGTTCAGCAGACTGCCAATTGTTCACTGACCACATGGTACAGCGATCACAGAGACAGTTTAGATCAGGTCTATCAGTTTTATCATAGGGTTGTATCCTTCAAAGCGACTTTTAGGGTTCTTATAAACATGGGCACACTGTAATGGTGATAATCATGATAAGGGTAATTTATTACTTCATCTATATTTCGTTTTACACAAAGCCATAAAAAGTAAAGCTTGGCAAGCATAAAAACTTAGCAGTAACACTACAGCCCTTACAATCGAATTTCAGGAGACAGAACAATTCAGTGACAATCTCCTGTTGCTACAGTTTAGTGCAACATATCTTTTCTGACTTTATCACCTACTGCATTTTATAACAATGTTTTGTTTCTGTGAAAATGACTTGTGAATCTGTGAAAGCTCTTTCTGAAACAAGGGTAGGTGTAAGGATCACTCAGGATGGAATTCCAACTCTCATACTTTAAACTGGATTGCACAATCTATATTCATGTTGGTGGGCAGCTATTTGCCCAAGCATTCCTACAGGCTAGAATCAACAAATCGATAACTCCTTGTCTATCTCCTCTTGTACTGAGAGATGTGTAATTTGTGCCTTAAATATACTGTTCAGGTAAAATGCTTTTAAAAGTCACTATAAACGTAGAAGCATAGCTATCTGACACTGAAATTAGTATTTTCAAGATCTGCTATCCTATCTGCTTTATATTTTCTTCCTTTGTTAATGGGGAAGGAAAATAAATACTACTCAGTGCAGACGTCACATATAATTACTGTTGCTAGCAAGTTAGGAATTGTAAATGCTTGATTCTGAATAGATCACAAGAATAATTAACATCTTTAACCACTAAGAAAAACAGACCTTTGCAATGCTGATCTAACGGTAACAAATGAATACTTCAACCTTTATTATTTGCAGGTAAGCCAATGTTGATGTAAAAAAATCTGCTCACTAAATCTGTTATAAGACACTGTAGAGTTTGATTAGCTGATCAGATTTATTCAGTTATTACTACATTTTTTAATTCAACACACAGGAAGTAGTTATTTTTGTCGGTTTGTGTGTCAGTACAACTCTTTTTTTTTTTTTTTTAAATAATCACTAAAAACTCAGCTTTGTTTCATATTTTACTTGGTGACTACTGGTCTTGCTAGACCTGCCTCAAATCACACTCAATATTTTGAAGTCACATAGGTGCTTCTGATATATTCCCTTCACTGCAACAGGTTTGCTTCTAATTTATATGGGATGATAAGTGAGTACCAAGGAAGAAGCATGAGTTTCAGATCTGGCAAGAGAGCAGTATCCCACCAACAAATGAACAATAAAGCAAATGCCTAACACCAAGCATCAGTTGGAAGAAAAAAAAGTACAGAAGTTGTATGGCATTCTTGCATTATCACACCATCCCTCCTGAAAGCAGCACCACGAGCTCCGCACTAATGAGCAAGCCTTCAAGAAACATTGTTTCCTTCCATGAACAAGAAAAGAATTTGGGGGAAACCGGGTTGGAAGTAAACATACCCATCATTTTCCTCCTTCCTGTGTCAGCAAACAGAGCTGACTGGACAGGAGAGAGGGAATGTGCTTCATCTGGCAAAGGGCCGACAGCACACTCCCCACTTGTGCAATGCTAAAGCTCAGGGGAAATATGATTCAGAGGACTGTCTGAGTCATAATTTCTTTTGAGCTCCTTCTGAAGTGGTAAGGCTGTTTTGTCCCATTCCAAGAATGGGACAAGCAAAGCTTCCATCTTATCCTCAATTTTGAAATGTGCCAGTGAGATCAAAAGCACTAACTTTGCAACGGACAGTAACACATGATTTTCTACTCACCATTACTTCACTTTGCAGTAATTAAGACAGTTACTTTACAACAGTGGAAAAAAAAAATCACCCAGTGCTAACAAATTGAAACAGCAAAAATATTCATTATCTGTGTTTTCTAAAATGCCTGCATTGTCCTGCTACATGGTTGAAATAATTACATACCGTATCTAGAGAACTGTATCAATTGGTCATCAAGTAAGCACTAACAGAGATTGTGAATATGCAACATGACTGTACATTATAATTTAACAGCTTTAGAATTTTAACTTCTAAAGATACGAAAAGGGAAATCATCTGCTAAAGATTATCAAAGACTTCACTTAGAAACAATACAGCAATTCATTATGGATTAAAATAGGGCAGTAATTTATGGTATTGTAAACAATTAAGTTTCAAATCCCATGTCAGAGGGCAGATTGTAATCAATCTAATTTATATTGTAAAAGCTTATACTTGTAAATATGTTTAATTATGACAAGTTGAGAGACTGAAAACATCCTCCTTTAGCTGCACCACAATGCATCTTTGTTCTACTGTTCCAGAGTCCCCTAAACAGGGAAAACATTGCTAAGCTTCCTAAATCATTTCCACTAAATATAATGAATAATTGTTTTTGTAATCAAGGACTACAGAAATACCTCAACTACCACTATGTTACAAGCCATGACAGAAAAACAGACTGATTCCTAAATGACGACGTCATTCCCAGCAGCCTCTTTGAAACAATACTGAAAGGATTCTGGAATAGGTTAAAACTCTAGCAAATTGCCACAAAAGTCTACAGAGTTAACACTCAGTTAACATTCAGCGTAGGATAGGAGTGCTGATGATCAGAAGGCACTTCCCACTTCAGATCACATTTGCATTGGCTTAAAAAGAGAAGATGGCCCTTCTGAACAACATCTAGTGCTATGTATACTGAGTTCTTCTATCAATTCTATTACACTGAAAAATGCCTCTTGCAGCTGTATTACACTTGCTATGAAGTAGTCTTTCTGTTAGTACAATGCATCATTATTTGAAGCCCTACAATACTTTGAGGCATCTCCACGTCAACAAATTCATGCAGCAACTAGGAAAAATTGATTTGACTGTCTTCATCCATACTCTTCAATTTACACGTGTATATACCCACACACACATAGAATACTGAATACTCAATATTACAGGATAATACTGAACCTCAACAAAAACTTCTGTATTTTTAGATGATCTCATAAAAATAATTTGATTTAAAAAAAAAAAGTTTGAGCTACCCAACCCTAGAGGTAGTTCATGGATCACTAAAAATAATCCGTATTACTCAGACATTACAGATCAATGTTTCAGCTTTTTCATGCAAAGCTTTTTTTTTTTTCTTCTCTCCAGTGGATCATAGAAAAGACACAAGTGTTTGATTTGCCTTGTTTACTTTATATCTCTCTTCAAGGCTATGCGTGTGCCTGAGATGTTCAGCAGGTCTTTGTTATCAAGCAGCACAGTACAACAGACACCACGGTGAGGTCACAAGTTCACATTACGTGCATTTCCGTGGTTTTACTTTACACTAACTTTGAGTCCCATAGATTGAATGATTAGCAGCTGGAGTGCATTAAGGCTACACCTACATTAACAAGAAATACAGAACAGTACAACAGGATCTGTACAGCCAAGAACCAGTGTTGAAAACTTCATGTCTACTGAACATGCATTTGGCAGTTTACCTGATCGCATGCAGTACATTAACCATGCTACTCTACAGCAGCTTCTGGTCTTATTTCATCAGCAAGGAATTCAGTCTGTGTACTCTGAGACTGTTCCAGATCACAAATCAAAGCAAGGCAATTAGGGACAAATGAGAAATTAATTTTAAGTTCACTTAAAACACTAATGTACAAGGGCTCCAAAAACAGTGCCTCCTATTTCATGATGCCGACCCATTTGTCAGAGATGGGTGGTGGAATTACAACAGTGGAGGTTGAACCTTCCCACCAATATCCCATTACATTTTGTTGCTGTGTGACAGATGGCAGCAGAGGAGCAGTCTGACACAATGGCATCTGACATGGAGGTGAGGATAAAGTAAAGGGGTGAGATTGAATTCCTCCATGCGGAGAGAATGGCACCCACTGCCATTCATGGACATTTATGGAGACCAAACAGTGGTGTGAGCACAGTGAGGGGTGGGTGATACTTTTCAGCAGCTGTGATAGCAGGACACCTTCACTGGTGCAGATGCGTATGTGCGAGGCATACAGGCTCTTGTCCACGGCTGGTAAAAATGCACACAGCTAATGGTGGTGACTAGGTTGGAAAATAGCGTTTTGTAGCTGAGATTTTCCTCAATCAAATGGTGTTTTTGTGCTCTTCATATCTGTTGTAGTTTCCATAGAAATAAATAGGAGGTATTACTTTTGAAGTGATGTCCATCAATACATCCCAGTTATACTGCTGGAATGCATTTTAGGATTCATCAAAAAAAGGAATTCAGTACACATGCTCCAAGACTATCCTCTTCAAAAGCAATCTCTAGTCCTAAACTGCTGATGCAGGTAAGGCCTTCGCAATCCAGGCACACACCAGTTCTGTTCTTTGCTCCACCTACGTTTCCTAGCAGAGCTCTATGAGATTACTTTACTTCCTTATACAAGGCAGGCATTGCCCTTTAGAAAAGTCATGTTTGTGAAGCAGAACATTTACTAAAGCCTGTATCATTCCTTGTTCAAGAGCATGGAAAAAAAAAAAAATATAGAAAAACACTTCTTTACTACCTTGCATGGGCTACCACCTGTAGTAAGATAAGATTGTGCAAGAGAAACACATGAAGCCACTACCATCCTTTCCTGAAACTGGATCAAAAAGGCTTCATACAGTGAGGAGCGCAGGCACTCTCACTCTGCCTTTTCCACATACCAGATGCTGGAGTTGCCATGAATTATTTACTGTCTGAAGACTAAACTCTAAGCTAGCACTTACTCTACAATAGAAATTGGCCACACTGCTGAAAAAAAAAAAAAAAACTAACAAGAGTGAAGTTGAAGTATTTAATTGTGATAGTAGGTCCAGCATCTTCAGAAGTTAGTTATGCTGCCTCTGTATGAGAAGAGAAGTCATTTCTGAGCTGTCAGTCAAAGATACTATATCAGAAAAATACCAGCCCAAGTTCTCCAACACAAAGTTCAGACTCAGCTGAAGAACACAACAAGTGAGAGAAACAGCCTCTGCATGGAAAAGCATTTACATGCCAGAATTCCTCCTTTGAAATACTTTCCCTTAAGTTAGATGACCTTTCCTCCTCTTTGGGGTACTTTTCTGAAGTTCAGGTGGTCTCCTGTTGCTCCATTACAAAAAGCCACGGTTCTAACTAAATCTGACTTTACTCCACAGTATTTATCAGAAAATACAATAAGTCTAAATTAAGACCTAGTCCATTAACAGCAGTGCATTCCAATGTTTTTCTCAAATTCAGTTGTTCGTATGCAGTTAAAACATATGACCTTATACAGCAAAGGATGATAATTCAGACACAGTTAGGAGAGCCCACAAGAATTATTTTCAGAAAATAGTTTCTATGACTAGCACTAGATTAGAAATTCCATGGCTTGCTGTACAGATGAGATATGGTTCTTTCACTCTTGTATCAAGAAGAAAGGACAACTTCTGCCAATTAGAAAATAAAGTGTTGAAGCTAAGTAAAAGTGACACAACATAAAACTGCATGAGGAGCAGTCAGTTCATTAAGCGTGGCTGTCATTAAAACAAGTACATACACACTCATTCCCTGAGACAAATATTGCTGTAGAAACGCAGATTCAGACCAATCTGACCCCCAGCACACAAGTACTGATGCTCAGAGACCGAAGCTTTCATCAGAAGATGTAAATATATCAGACAGACAAATGCATTTGCAAACTTGTATTTTCTACTTTTATTGCTAAAGTAACTTCCATCAGGAGAGACACAAATTACTTGCAACTTCATTCATCAAAAAAATGAAATTGATAAGTAAATAGATCTTCTAGTCTCTAAGGACTTTTACAATAATTGCAGTGATGGTATCATCCAGTATAATGTTGAAACTTCTCATTTATAAACTGTTCAAAGGGCATTTAATTAGACTTTCACTCTTTTGTTTTTTAATCAAAGAATTAAAGACATGCTTTCTAACCCATATATAACATCATTACAGTAGATCACTGAACGCTTTTTCTTTATCAAAACAGTCTTGTATGCTTACTAGACACTAACTATACCACCTTTTATTTCCAGTTACATAAATTAATATCTTAAATTTCTGTTCAACTCTGTTATTTCCCAAAGGCAACCTGTGAAACCAGTAAATAAACACTGGTTGCTTAAGTATTTTCCCTATCTTACTGAGCTGGACATACAGCCAACAACTGTTTTTCAAAAAAGGACACATCTATGTTGCTCTCATTATACCAGTTGCATAATATTCCACATTATCTCAAAGCTCTCATCACTAAATAACCCAAGCAGCAAATAACAACTACCCATACATCGGAAAACAAATAAGCAGAATAATCTTACTATTCATTCCTGATCCAGTGAGAAAGTGTTTTGCAAACTTGAGCATATGCATTTGAAAAACAGCATTCTGTGGTTCTTTTCACTGCATGGTGTCACTATCCCCAGTTACACAAAACAGTAAAGAAACGAAGTGTCTGAGCATTTTCTGTAGACAATTATGTGATAGGATTAGCTAGATGGTGAAAGGAATGTAAGGGAACAAGTAAACAACCAGATCTCCATTATCAGAGAGGTGCTGAGCATCCACAGCTCCCTCTACATTAAACTGGGCACCTCTCTAAGGTGCTCACCTTAAGCCTTTGCGCCTAAAAATCTGGAAGTCAAATCTAGACATTTTCATTAATCATAACAAGTACAGGTTCAGTACCATATTAAACACAGCAAGGAAATCTGGGTGCAGGACTTATGGCCTCACATAATTTACACCTGAAAAGTGAACATTTAGGGGATTCAATTCAGGGGATTGTACATAGCTGTAGGGATAAGGGAGCCCTCAGGGTGCCTCTTACAGTGATCTTTACATAACTCTTGATACTGTACACAACATCTTAAGTTCACAATCACTGAAAGAGTTTATCTCCAAAAGCGCTCCATGAAGAAAGCGAGGAACTTCAGTCTCTATTTAATGGCTGAAGAATTGAAAAAGGTAAACAAAAAGAATTAGCCAGTCTAATACTACAGTGCGATGGAAAGTCTTAGGCCACAGTAAATGAGGACAAGCCCAAAGGCAGCAACCACAAACACAGAAACAAAGGGGAAAAAAAAAATAAGAAAAAAATCTGCTTACCTTTAGAAGACTGGAGGCATACAGGTATCTCCACCAAGATACCCTCACCTCCCCTGCCAACCCTTAAATGAGGTCTGGGAAGGGGTAGATCCTGGCTCCACCCCTTCTGATCACTCAAGTACATTGCATGCACCTGAGCTCCTCTGGTTGGCCCTACCTTCCCACCAGGTGCTCAATCACTGCTTCAAGCCATGACTCAGCATTTCTCTGCACCCAAGAATGTAGGGCAGAAATCTAAGAAAGGTTGGAATTCCTGATCTGTGCTGTAAACAGGTGTTTTTTTTCCTCTAGACATAGAGTAATATCCTTTCATTTTCTTATTTGACTGACATAGGGTGGATGGGAAAGTTTCCCTGTTTGCAGAATAACCCAGCTATAATCTATTAACTTAAAACCATTATTCCATTTGATTTCTTGAGTTTACTTTGTCTCTTGTATATATCACACTACACCAGTGCTGAGAACAGAACTGCTAGGAAGTTAATGACAGCAGCCTACATAGGAACCACAGTGAGAAAATGAGACTTTTAAAGGAAGAGTTTGAGCCAGAAATATTTACTTACAAGAAAAGTTATGCTAATTTATTTTATGAACGTGGTTCAAATATTTAATAAGATGTTGGAAATACATACAAATTTACAATTGCCAAAATAGCATCACACAAAAACCTGAAAGCTACAAAGCCTACTTTTCACTCAGTATTCTTTGTTACAGTGAGCTGATAAATACTTCTGCAATATTGTTAACCTAAAATCCCACAGAGAACTTCCTTTCCATTTTATGTCATGTGCAATACTGAACTAAAATTGTGTTTTCCTACTAATTTTTTTTTTTCTTGCCATTTTTCAGATTATTACTCTTGCAGGATCAGCTTTAGATGTGCATAATACAGGTTGGTGATAAGCAGAAGGAATGAGCCACAAGTCATGCAACACTGTGTGCAAAACCATTCACCTTTCTACATTGTAACTGAATTAATAACATTGTTCTTTGGAATTGCAGGAGACACCCACAGGAACCCATCATTCGTCTCTCAACATTTCTGCAGCAAATGGCACACATGGCTCAACAGAACAAGTATCAATCTCTTCATTACTTCATATTACAGACATTACAGCCAATTATGGAAACTATAATCAAAGCAGTGGCTCCAAATTCTGATGTTTTACAGTACCCACCTCACATAGGCACTTGGTAGGGTAGAAACAGCAAGTAAATGAAAGACAAAGCAAACATACCTCCAGATTTCAGAATGACAGGTTCTTCTAGTCCAGTGAAGATCAAGAGACACGAAGAGGGGATCTTGATTTCCCTTTACAATTGCTGGAAGACAAATTAACCACAGTTAAGGAAGCATTTAACACATAGGCAAGGCTGGTTTCTATAAATAAAACTGAAGAATTTCTACAGAAAAACAGCAACTGTGATTCAATAGCTACATCAAGGAACTACTGTTTTTTTTGAAAAGAATCATAGAATTAGAATCACAGAATGGCCAGGGTTGAAAAGGATGACAATGATCACCTAGTTCCAACCCCCTGCTATGTGCAGGGTCACCAACCAGCAGACCAGGCTGCCCAGAGCCACATC
>JAOWBP010004006.1:12850708-12898714 GCA_028571105.1 Tragopan temminckii
ACCAAGCCATCAGCGAGCTGATGAGCCAGAGCAAGAGGGGCTGCCTGGAACAGGAGGACCAGGCGGAGCAGCAGGTGGATGAGGACGACGAGCACTACGGGGCCTCCCTGAGACCTGGCACTGTCTTCAAGGAGGTGTGGCAGGTTAACGTGAAGCCCAAAGGGCTGGGCCAGACGAAAAACCTCACTGGAGTGTATCGGCTGTGCCTCTCCAGCAAGGCTATCCACCTCGTTAAGCTTAACTCAGAGGTGCCCTCTGTCCACCTACAGCTGATGAATATTCGCCGCTGTGGACACTCGGAGAACTTCTTCTTCATCGAAGTGGGCAGATCGGCCTCCATCGGGCCTGGAGAGCTCTGGATGCAAGTGGATGATTCTGTGGTGGCCCAGAATATGCACGAGACTTTTTTGGAGACCATGAAAGCGCTCAAAGCCTTTGCAGAGTTTAGGCCCCGAAGCAAAAGCCAGTCTTCTGGTGGCGGTGGTGGCACCAATCCCATCTCCTTCATCACCACTAGGAGGCACCTGGGCAACCTGCCCCCCAGCCAGACGGGCTTGCAGAGAAGATCGAGAACTGAGAGTGTGGTTGGAGGGACGCCTCCTACCACCAAGAGCAGCAACTCCTACCGCTTCAGGACATCCAGTGAGGGAGAAGGAACCATGACTAGACCTTTTAGGTCAGTGACAGGGAGCCTGATCCACCTCAACACCGCAAGAATGAATTTGGGCCGGCAAGAAGGGAGTGGAAGGTACGTTAGAGCCGCATTCAGCTCGTCATATCACACTAGGTCTGCTTCGCTGCCTGTGTCTCATTTTCCTTCCACTACAAGTCCCATCAGTGTTTCTTCCAGCAGTGGCCATGGCTCTGCTTCAGACATGCTGACCAGGCCTTCTAGCTCCTCTGTTTGTGGCTCTCCAAGTGATGGGGGATTTATCTCTTCTGATGAATATGGCTCCAGCCCTGGAGATTTCAGGTACTTTAGGGTCCGGAGTAATACACCGGATTCCTTGGGAAACACACCGCCTATCAGAGAGGAGAATTGTCTGAGTGAGTACATGTCCATGAGTAAGCAGCAAGCAGACGATAGCTCAAGAGATGATTATATGGAAGCTGAAAAGTGTTTCAGAAAAAGAACTTACTCTCTAACTAAACCAACTTCTGTAGCAGTGCAGCAGAAAACAACACAGACTACAGCTTTGTTAGATGAAGATTCCGTAGGAAATCATGGACGATTACTTTACTCTGAAACACCAAAATTGAAAGGTAACCATGAATTGGAGTACAGTGACGGTAATCTTGATTCTATATGCAACCAAAGCAGGAGTAAAGCCAGGGATGATGGATACATGCCAATGATGCCAGGCGTTGCGTCCTCTCTGTCAAGTAACAGCGATTATTTGCCAATGACTCCTAAAAGTATGTCTGTTCCAAAACAGATTAACAATTCATGGTCACCATCTCAGGTCGACTCAAGAGGATATATGATGATGTTTCCAAAGGCAAGCTCTTCACCTGTACGGAGTCCTTTAACTGGATTTATTTCTAAAGGTAGTAACGAGAAGATTGTAAACAATGAATACATGGATATGTCACCTGGTAATTCAGCTCCAAAGCATCCTGGTGATTCAAATTATATACATACCAGTTCTGTTTCCAAAGGTTTCAGTTCGTATTTTTCTTTGCCTCGAAGCTTTAAGGCATTAACAGGACAAAATGGTGACCACAGTGAATATGTTCCAATGTCTTCACCTGGAAAACTCCTGTATGGTGGACCAGAAAATGTAAAAAGCACCAACAGTGAAGTTCTGTCTAACGGCATCTCTAAGTCACCAGTGGCAAAAAGTTCAGATGAAGGACTGGTGCAGAACAGGGCTATGCGGCCAACGAGACTCCCCCTCGGTACAAGAGGGAGTAATACTATCCCAAGAATGTATGATCGCACAGTTCCACCTGAGCCAGCGAGTCCTGGTGAATACATCAATATTGATTTTAATGAAAAGGCGAGTAATACACCGTATTCCTTATCTGCAGAAGGATCACCATCGTCTCTGGGCTCGAGTAGTGACCACAGGCAGTCCCCGCTCTCAGATTATATGAGCGTTGACTTGGATGTACAGTCACCAAAAGTAGCGAAAGAACTATCTAACTCTTTAACAGATATTTCAATTTATGCAAGTTCCAGTATTCCTAGAAGCCAACAAAATCCTGACTATGCTAGGCTCTCCTTTGGTACTGCATGTGTTAGTGCTGCGAGTAACAGGACTGATGATTACACAGAGATGACGTTCAACATGGCAGCAACACCACCTCGGCCCTTCGCTGCTGAATCTGATGATGGTGTAAAGATGGATAGTCCTTCTTCCATAGTTAACAGACTGTGCATTGTTGATCGATATGCTGGTAGCAGTAGCTTTTCTGTTCCTAGCGCTGAGCCTCCAGTCGGACCGAAAGTTATCCGAGCTGATCCTCAAGGCAGGAGGAGACACAGTTCTGAAACCTTCTCTTCTGCTGGGACTGTGACGACATCCTCCTCTTTCTTTACTGATAGTAGCAAAAGACACAGCTCTGCCTCATTTGATAATGTTTGGTTAAAACCAGATGAAAGCATTTCTGATGGTCAGGAAAGCAAAATGTCCAGGGATACCTCAACTGGATTTCAGAACGGCTTAAACTACATAGCTCTGAATTTGTGCGATGATCCAATAAGCTGTGAGGCAAGTACTGGGACGCCGACTTGCCATCTCCAAAATGGTACTTCAAGTTTGGACAGTGGAGCGTACGTAAGCATAGACTTCACCAGGTCTGATGGTCTGAAGTGTAACGCTGCACGAAAAGGTTTGTAACTTCACAAGCATTTTCCTTTCATGCATGCTCAACTATAGGAATTAAATTGTAACCTAATACTAAAATGCGGTCTTAAGAATGGGGTAAATGTTGCTATATAATCTGTGTTCCAGTACAGCTTGTCCTGTAGTAGCGCAGTCACCTAACGACTGAACAAACACACCAGAGGACGTGGTCCTTGGCCTGCAGGGTATAGGTTTATGTAACTCTCCTAGGCAATTAGAAGTGTTATCAAACTGCCATCTGCTCAGATCTTTTTTATAAAATAATTTTGCTAGTATAAGCATCTATCATTCTATGTTCTGAATTCTTGTTCTGAGGTTATGATAGCTCTTTTTTTCTCCAATTTGTTTTCCTCTTCTTCCTTTCTTATACCTAGATGGTTCTTCCAACTGTTTTGAAATTGAAATTAAGTATTTTGTATCATGGATAAGGAGAGCTGAAAGCTGCTAAATTAGGTTTAGAAATCAAAAGGTGGGGCTTGTATTTGTTTATTGCAGTAAACGTGGGTGAAATGCGTATTCCAGAGCTTTGTGTGTGCAAATGTGTATGCATTTATTTATTTGAATCTTAGGTAAACAAGCTCACTTCTCTTTTTCTCCTGAAGGTTTGGTGTGCTACTTTTGAGCTCTGCTCTCCTGAGTATCACGGTGTCCCCTGCAGAAGCCATTGCTGGGGGCTGAGTGGGGTTGTGAGGGGCTCCTGCAGCTCCTGCCCTTGCACTCACTGCCAACGGAGCAATGTCTGAGGGCCTCTGCTGTGCAGAGATCTGCTTGTTAGAAGGCAGTGAGGAGTGGTAGACACTGTGGTAGAGGCAGAACTGACTCTGAGGGGATAAAGTCTAGGTCTGAAGCTTTGGAGAGCGGGCTCCTCGCCCTCAAGCAGGCAGCAAAGTCTTGCTGAACTTAAGGTAAAGCAGTTTGAGGTGTGTGTAGAAATTTAGGGTGCTGGTGATGGAGAGGGAGAATATGGGCATGTGGAGAGAGGCTTCTGTTCATACAGTCAGCTCTTTGCTGTCGTGGTGGGAGCAAATAATAACTGGCTGTTGGTGTTATTATGCACATCTCCTGGCCAAACAGTACTATAGGATTGTTTTTGGAAGCATAATCTCTCTTCTGGTACTAGTGGCCCACACAACTCTTTACAGTAATACAGCTACCCAGGCAGAAAACCGTGTGTGTTGTAAGTGTTGTTTTCTTCTCTTTGCAATTGTTTGTGTAGTCAATAATTGATGACTGCTAAGAGGAAATATTTAATCACTGTTGGACATTGATGTTTGTCTACTTGTCTGTCAATAGAGACAGCAGTAAAGGGGCAGGCTGCTTCCGCTTTTTATTTTTTTAGTTACAGTCTTAAATAAAATGATACTTTTTTTCCCCTAGTTTCTCTTTAAAACTGTCTGAAGACGGAAGGTATTGTACCAGCTTGAAATTTTGTAGCCCTTAATAGGGGAAGGTGTAAGCCTGACTCAGCTAGCATGCCATTCACAGTCTGGCAGCAGTGCTTGGGGCTGCTCAGAAATGTGTGGTTTGCCTCAGTGGTTTTTTTTCCCTGCTTTGTTTTGTTGGTTGGAATCGAATTTAGAAGACGTTGAAAGTTGCCAGTCCAAGAAGTGCTTTCTTCCAAAGTTAGTCTTTCAGCACTTCAAAGATTTTTCTGTTAAGTCAAAGAGAAGCTGACTGCCGTAGTGTTTGTTTTTTTAGAAGCACCCCCAAAGACAGCAGAATTCCTGCTTGATCTTATTTGCCTCACGTAACTAAAATGTGTATAATTTCTCGAGAGTGGGGGGAAAAAAAACAACAAAGGTGATTTCATTTAGTCTGGGCTGTAAATACTACATACTAACAGCACTTTTCAAGAGACTGGTTAGAAAATGTACTTACTTTAAATGTTTTGTTTACTGCAGCTTCAGCAAAATATCCCCAGGCCTGTGCTTGGGCTTTTTCCTTGTCTATTACAAGTTGCAGGGGGAAGGAGCCTTGCTGCTGGTGTGTTTTGCTGCCAGTCTGCTTTCTGGAAATGAAACATGCATTAAAATGAAGTGAAAGAAGCTGCGTATTAAAAAAAAAAAAAAAACCAAAAAAACAACATGGATGCTGGCAGGAAATTAAGTGTGAGAATAGTAAGAGCTTAGGTTGGTGTTGCCCCACTAGGCCTAAAAAGAAAACAATTTTTTAAAACTCTGCTTCAAAACAAGGCCTAAGAGTTTTCCACAAAGGGGACATAAAATATTTACGGTGTGCAGGAGGAGGGCAGGTGGAGGTGTGGGCACATTTGCTTCCAGGTGGCTCATGGAGCAGGGAGTGGATTGCAGAGCAGCCCGGGCTAAAGCACAGAGTTATGAGTTGGTGGTACACGGCTATTTCTTTGTCATGGCTTAAAATTGTTGATTTTAAAGATATTGTTTTTCAGTCACGTATTAAATCATGTGCTTGAGCTATAGCAAGCTGATTTTAGAAGTCTGTATTCCCTAACCAGCTTACCAGTTTCTGATGTGATGAAGCTTTTATTTTAATATTTAAAAAGAATGTCTAATCCAGAAAAAAATGTTCAAGTTCCATTTTGAATAGTGAAAATAAATCCGTATTCTTAAACCTCTTATATCCTGAAGAGAAGATGCAGTGTACCTGTGTGTAACTGATAGTTTTAATACTTTGGGGAACTTTGCAGAAGTGAGTGCTGTCTTCATTTCTGCGTCCTACTTTTCTAGTCTTTGCCTGAAAAATGGTCTGAGGTGAAAGAAATACATTCTTAAGGAAAATATTTACCAGGTGCATTTACCCTTTACTTCCTAGGAAGGAGCTCCCCATATTTACTAAACTCTATCATGTAGAGATCTTTAATCTCCCTGAACTGCAGTTGTGCTGGAAGGAAAACACTTCCCAACTTCTGTTTGCTTTTTTTGTTTGCTTAAGTTAGATATTGTGTACAGTGACTCAACTGCATTCTCCGAACTGCTGAGAGTGAAATGGAGAGAGAGATTTCCAATGCATCATTGCCTCCTCATTGTAATTCCCAAACTACTTCTGCTTCAGGTTCACTGATGCGAATCAAACTTTTTTTTTCCCTTCTCCATTCATGAAATGGATGGAGGAGGGGAGAGCACTAATTTGAACTGATAAACAGAGCTGGCTTGCAATTCAACTTTTATTTTAGATTTAGGCAAAATTGAGGTCAGGTTTATGTTAAATACTACGATAAAAAGAAAATAAGGTTCTGATTTTGAGTGCTTGAAGTTTAAGGAGGTCATTAGCAAAACAGTTTCATCATGAGATTGTTACACAATATTGAAGCAAGCGGTTTGCAGTTTTGATTACGTGAATCTGAGTCATGAAATTTTGTGCTAGGAGTACGGAACACAAAAGCTACTTCAAACAGGGCTTAGCTAATGTATACCTTGTTGTTGGACCTTGTAGAAACTGGGGATGATAATGAGAATGGGGTGGTAATAAACTGCATAATGGGTCATGTATAATAAAAGTTTCTTCAGACATAATTAGAAATACTAAACCTACAAAGATACCCTGGACTCCAAAAAACAAAACAGACTGTTCAGAGTAAATGCAGCACTCAGTTTAATACCAACCCACCTGTTTTACACCTACTCTTTAATCTTACCTCTACCTGATATCCTAATGGTATGTTCAGGCATTATTTCAGAAGTTCTCTAAAGTGCAGGATTATAATTTAAATGTTCCTCACCTTTTTAATCTCCTGTGTGAGGTTGTTGTGTATGCTCTGGGGAGCTGGGAGGAGGGAAAACAAGTTCAGCCTTAAAGGGAAATTTTGATTCTAAATTGTCCGGGTCCTTTATGGTACTTGTGTATTTCAAATGCAAAATCTTGAACATGATGAACAATGTGCACTTTGAGAAGTTCAGAAGCTGGAAGTTTTAGCTATTGCAAATATAGTAAATTACAGTTTACAGGATACCAGCAAATAACTGCCCCTTTGGATTTCAGAGCCATGGTTTGTAGAAGTTCGCTTCAAACTGAGGCTCGTTTGTACCAGCAGAACATTTGGGGTAGGGAACTGCTTAAAAATAGCTTGAACAACCCTACTGAAATGCATCTGAACGCTGCCGTGCAGCCAAAGTCTTGCAAGTAGTGTAGGGATAATAATTCTTTGAAGGAAGAAAACCAAAACTTGTAGTCGTGCTGTAACAGATGCTACTTTGTCTTGAGTGACTAACTGTAAAAATACAGGGTAACTTTTTCAAGTAGCATACAAGCTACTGAAGGCTGAACAGATTTTTGCCTTGCAGTGTGGGAGTGAGTTAATTATGACATATTTGACCAGGAATCAGCTGGGTTTTACTTGTGCTTGGTGAGAAAATCTGTGCCGAGAATGTTCCCCTGCTGTTGGGAGCGAATGCATGCAGTGAGTGTTGGGACGCTCCTGGAAATCAGCTGCCCAGACTAAGGCTGCATTTGCAGCTGATGTTCGTGTGTCTTTTGGGAAGTCTGACTTTCTGTGATTGTCCTGCAGGTTTAAGCACAGCTATGGGACAGTACTGATGCAAACTGGCTTTTTTTTTTTCTCTTCAGTCTTTTGATGAAATTTTAAGTATATTATTGTCCCAGCCCTTCCCTCCTATGCTGCCAGAGGGGCGTGCAGGTGGGGCTGTGGGACGCCGTCCCTGGGGCTGGCTGTGGGGCCTGGTGGCGTGTTAGCAGGACGTTCAGCTGGGAGCTCTGCTGGCTCTGTGTATGCCCTTCCTTATGAAAGGATCTTTAACAAGTTTTCTTCGTATAGATGGCTGGGAAGGGAGGGTTTATGCCTTGAGGTTTTGGATGGTACAAGAAGAGGTTGTATTGCTGTGTTGTGATTGGTGTGTGCCTGTGTGCTCTCCTGGTGGGTCTGTGGTGCTCCCAGCACATGCTGAATAGCACCCAGTGTGCTGGCTGAAGTAACAAGGTTGTTTTTTTCCTGATCCAAAGCAGGACACAAACTCTGCAGAGATTTTGTTTAACTGCTGTTGTGATTAAACGTGTCATTCTTCAATCCAAAGGAAAGTGGAATGTTAAAACTGGAAGGCAGGTGAGAGAGGAGAGCCTCCTGTTTTCTGGGGGTGTTTATTATTGCTGTTTTATCCTAGAAATGTAGTGCTTGTGTGACTCATCTATCAGTGGTCTGTGAGGACCTGGCTGGAGATGAGCCCAGTGGCCCCCCCTGTAAGTTGCTGTTTGGCTGTCTTTCACATTTAGCTTTGGCATATCAACAGCAATCCAGTGATTGAACTGTGCTGTTGTCTTATTAAAGACGAACCTTACAGTTTAGAGCAATTAATAAAAAGGAAAAAGCGTGTTCTAGTTTTAATCAAGCCCTGTGTCTCTGTAAAGGTCACTGTGCTTAGAGGTGTTACATGTTAGTTGGGAGCCTTCATCAGTTGGGATGTGTGACATTCTTGAGGGCAGGGGGAAGACAAAAGTAAATGAGCCTGACTCATCAAAGACATCTCTGAGGCGTTGCTCGACATCACAAGAATATCTTATCTAAAAGATCTTGAACATGTAAGTGTTTGGATTTCTGGAGATTTTCTTTGGGTGGGGCACTACCCCTACAGCAGCAGTGTAATAGACTGTTGGGAAGGGTTTTCTGCCTTGACGAACTGCATCTTGAGGAACAAAGGTTGATTAATTCAGAACACTGTTTTTCTAGCCATTTTGCTGTATACTTGATTGCTAACAGTCCGAATTGCTAGTGTGTGTGTATAGGCGTGTGCTATGTGCCAGTGATTTGTGAGTTAAGTGTGAGGGCTGATCTTCCTTAATCTTTTGGGAAGAAAGGGCTTTTGAAAGAGATGGTTTATACTGAAACTAATACGGTTAAGATTTAGATGTAATTCCAAGGTGATGATACAATCTAATGTGACCGAAGAAAATTTAGAAATTTTTAATTAATGCTGAAAGATGAGCGGTGCTTGTTTTTATTGCATAATATGCATGTGTATATCATGAACTTACAAATATCACATTGAATTATCATTTCATTTATACAATATATAAGAAGAGTATTTCTTTTCTTGCTAGGACATGAAGGGCTCATAAATGTGCTAATCAATTGGAGAAAGTTTTCACTTGTAAGAGAATGGGATTTTGCAGAATGACAGAAGATAACATGTTAGTTTTCTATTTGACAGTCGTGGGAAATAATACCAAAAGGAGTGCAAGAATTCTGGTAGAATTTGCTTCTAAATTTGTAGGGGCATTAATGAATAATATTCTCCTTTTGCAGGAGATGGTATGATTGTTTTCCATGCGTGTGCCAGACTAGCCTGCTTTACTGTTCTCAGCTCTTACTCAACAGGTGAATTTGCAGTAGGACTTTCTTGACACCTGGGTGGCTGGAGCCTGAAATGTTTTTTGGACCTGATGTTTCTTTTCACACGGATATCTTGGGACATCTGGAGTTTGCAGAGTTCTTAATGCTTTGTTAAATAAATGAGAGCCTGTCGTATACAAGACCAGGAAGAGCTACTGATGTGACCCATGTGATAACTCATTCATGTGAAACTCCCGTTTAAGGTGCTGACAAATATTACAGCTTTTATGACAGCTTATTGCAACCTGAATTAATATGGCCTTGATAAACCATTAAACAGTGCAGAAAGACACCTCCTTGAGTCCAGGCACCTGAGGTTTCCTGGTGTAAGCAGCTGGTGCTTGCTGGGGTGAATGAGCTGAGGGCACTCATAAGTGTTCCAGCTCATCTCCAGATTGTTTGTAAATAGAAGTCTAAAACAATATGGACTAGGGGGGCGAAAAAGAAGCAAAAATAGTTTATGGAATATCATGTATTCCAAGTTTGTTTATTAGAAATAATTGTGAGCTGCTTGGTTTTCAATAATAGCATCACTGTTCACACTTCTGGAGTATTTGCTTTTGTGTGAGGGATGTTTGGAGGTATTTGCCATCTATATTTAACTCTGTGGTGTTCTTTTGGGTGGTGGTGCTGTTTTGTGTTGTTTGCTTTTAGAAACGTGTTTTTAAGTTGCAGACTGTGGTGAACAGGGTAGTAGTTAGGAATGAGCTTAAAAACTGAACAGGCTTGATGTTGAGGTCATTCGGACAATACTATGACAGTGAATCTGTCACCCCTACTCATACAGTTGCAGGAGTGAGATCCTGTATTCAGTGCCACCAGCATGAGTGTGTTAGTCCCCATCTTGAAGAGCCCACCAGTCAGAAGACGAAATTGGAGAGGTGGATGAAACTTAATGTGCTGGGGTGGAGAGCAAGATAATCATCAAGGTGACTGCCATTGGTAGTGAAGATAAGCACCTGGAAGAGATAAAAGGCTGTCTGAGAAAGGTTGTGAGAGAGGAAGCTGGTGGAGGCACTTGGAAGGGCACGCACAAGGCAGGCAGTAATGGGAGGTAGAGCTATAAATACGGTGGTTGTAATGGTTTATATGACTTGAAGAGGATGAGGTAAATGTCAGAACATGGGCCAGGTTATTAATTTTGGTGAGAGGAATGTGGGCCAACATGTATCTCCGAGTTAGGAGCATGTCCTGGTGTTTACTTCTCCCTCTTAGATGTGGAATGTGTTGTTTTTGTTGTTGTTTTGTTTTTGTAAGTTAGGTTTCCTGCAGCCACGTGACTGATGGATTTGGTGCAGCAGGGATGTGGGGATGTGTGATAGAGCACAGAATCACCTTGTGTGGAGACACTGTGCATTCAGTTAATGTGATGTGGACCTGCATCTTATGATCTTCCTGAGACTTTGATCCTAAAGCAGATGGGGTGATGAAGCTGCTCTGGCATTACTGTTTCTTTTTTGTTTCTGCTGTAGGAGATCTTTAGGCAGCGTCTCCAGACTCTAACGTTAGGGGCCTGGGGATGTATTCACCTTCAGATTTATAACTGGTGTAAGTGCACTGGGAGTCCAGCTTAAAGAGGTCTGAGTGCACACTTGATTGAAACTTGGCTGTGTATAAGCGTAGTGTAAGTGACCTCTTGTGAGCTCTGGAGCTGCCTCTGGGAGCTGAAGGCCCTCTCTGTGGCTGCTGTGTGCTGGGATTGAGAGGGCTTTGCCTCATGCATGCAGTCCTCTTCTTCCCCTCCTGCAAAAACGAGGGCTGTGGGGATTCTCATGCAGACTCAATGACATGATAATTAGAAAATGGAAAAAATCAATGCATGCCACTGCTTGGTGTGGTAGCAGGCAGGGGCTGATGCAGAGCGCTCTGTGCAGGCACACGTGGGCTGAAGGCAGGGCTGAGGGCGGTGTGGTCGCCTGGTATGTGGCTGCGCAGCAAGTTTCTGCCTTTGACAGTCACTTATGGCAGCAGAGGCGAAAGAAGAAAAGTGCTGAATGCTTTCAAGTGTCAATGACTAAAGGGGTTGGGAAGAGCAAAGGATGAATTAGAAGATGTGAAACTTCCTTATAGAAAGGAAATATCGTGAAAAGAGACTTGAAAGGTGTGGAGCCGTGCCATTAGTCATGAATGACAGTGTCTTTTGTCTCTGAGTTGTGTTGGTGGGAATGGCTTAGTCTGTTCAAAGCAGACCTGCAAGCAGACATCACCTGGCTGAGGAAGAGCAGGGCAGGCTGATAGAGCACCTCCCCTAGGCATGCTCTCAGCCTCTGATGCTTTTTCAGCTTGGGGGATTTCCTGAGCCTGATGCTGTGTCTGTTTCATAACCTGGTATGGGTCTTTGCTCCAAGTACTTTTCCAGTCTCTCTGATGCTGTGTAATGCTGTGTATCCACGGCAGCCTCTGGTCACCCAGTGCATGCTGTACACAGGCCTCTTTGCATCTATTTTGGACTGACTTGTTTTGGCAGCCCCATCATTGTGTATTGGAGGAGATAATGAGCTCTATCTTTCCCCTCCATGCCACTTAGGATTTTGCAGATGTTGCATCCTCTTCTGCCGTGCTCAGCCTGTGTGCTTTGGCGGCTTCCTGCACCGCGTGCAGTGGGGACACACGCTGTATCTGTGTTCTTAAAATTGACTGCTGCCTCCCAGTGCCTCCATACCGGCTGCTCTGTGCAGGCAGGAAGGCTGCCTCACACCTCCCAGAAGTTGTCCTGCACTGCTCTGATCCGTCCGGTTACTCCAGGTCCTTTCTGAAAGCAGGAAGCAGACCTGTGCTGCTCCGTACCCGTGTTCCATGTGGCTGTGGTCTTTTCCTCATTGTTTCCCAGCAGTTCTCAGCATCTGCCTTGCAGGAAGAGCACAGGTGGAAAACATTCCTCTCTGCTGATGTTTACAGGCTCTCAACCTTTGTCACGAGAGTGGAGCAAACTGCAGCAGGTCGTACTGCCATAAGGCACACAAACAAGGTCTGTTTGGCTAAAATTTAGCTGTTTTCTGCCAGCTGGGAGGTCAGCCAGAGCGTGCTGCTACAGCTTTTTTTTTTTTTTTTCTCCTGCAAAAGCAGAACTTTTCTTCTGCAACATGGAAAGCTGATATGCTAAGCTCCTGTGTTTTGATGTGGACAGACATTCATTCGTAGTATCGTCTTGCTATATTGGGAAGGATGTTTAGTTTTCAAAAATAAATAAATTAAAAGAAAAGCTTATCAATCTGACTGGTTTGGTTTGACTTAGTGTTCCAGCCCTGCCAGAACGGCACGTGAGCTTCCTAATTCTAGGAATAGCGTTGGTGAAGGAGGGGAAACCAGAGAGTGTGCATAATGCCTTCCTAGAAACTCCAGTACTGTTCACTGAAGCAGGAAAAGAAGCCGCTGCTGCAGGAGATAAGGAATTTCTGCGAAGTAAATAAAATGATCACAAAGCATGGGAGAGGTTTTTTTTAGCTTGTGAAGTTGCCGAGCACTAAGTACTGGAACCCTGCTTTGAGTTGTGGATAGAGTATTTATTTCCAGGGCTTAGAAACACAAAGTTACTCTTACAACTTGAAGAGGAAGAGTAACTTAATTCACTGGGATGTGCTGTTACCAGTCACTTTGTTTAAATGGTTTGTGCAATGAAAAGTAGATCATGTAACAGTTTTTTTTAACAAGTTATGTTTTTGTTTTTTTTTGCTCGTGGAAAGGTCAGTCAAATCACAGGCACAAAATATATTCATTAGCTTAGTTTGAACATCATTACTTTGTTGCTGAATGGAGGAAGTATGTGAAATATGTGCTTAATGGTATGGGTATAGCTGAGTGTACACCCAAATAAGGATGTTTCTGTGTGTCAGGGCCTTGATTGGGTTACTCAGGTACAGCCACTGAGTGTGCAGCGCTCCAGTGAGTGCATGCAATGCTCCAGTCAACGTGTCTGTTTCTCTGATACGTGTTTGTTGAGTTGGCATCCGAGTGTGCAAGTTGAGAAGAAATCCTTTACTCCAATAAGACCGCTTGCCTCTAGCAAGGCCCAGAGTTGTGCCATTAAGTTAAAACCTGAAGAAATAGGAAAATGGTACAGGATAGTTAACTGTGGTTAACTGAGGTCTGGGGTAACAGAATTCTCACTGCCTTGTGAAGGATTTATTGCAGCAAATCCATTCCCCCCGCCAGGCTGTGCGATGCAACGTGTCACACCACGGGCATGCAGCGTCCCACGGCACGAGCACGGCGCTTCTGCACGTGGATGTTGTGCCCCAGGTGCTGCTGTGCCCGGTGCTGTGCTCCAACAGGCCGCCGTGTGCTCGCTGTGTGCTGCTGTTCCCGGCCTTCTGATCTGCGCCAGTCTGCTGAACGCCGACTTCCCCTAACCTGAGGTTCAGGAAACGGAGAACTTCGGTGGTGTTCTTCAGAAGGCTTTAAATTGCCTTCGTCTTTGATGTGGAGATCTTAATCATTTAATTATCTTAAATTAATATCTTCTGTAAGCGAAGCTTTTATCCTTTTAGGAATCAGTTGCAGGATTATGTCAGTAAAAGGCCTTCCTGTAAAAACATACTATTTAGGGTGGATTTCTTGGAGGGAAACAGGACGTGTCTGCTCTGCTCCTAAAACCTCGTGGTGTGTTTTAAAGCGGTCTGACTTGTGTGACCTTAGTAATTCAGGTGCAGGAAATGAAGTGTGTATTGGATATATTCTCATCTGATACGCTTCCAAATAGAACACACAGAGTGCACAGTCTAAATAATTAAGAGTGACCTAATCCTCTGCATCTAATTTCTATGAAACTATGGATTTCTTGTTCATAGAAAACATGCAGAGCTCTTTTTTAGCACATTAATTTTGAACGAAATGTTTTTCTGGGCAATGGCTTGCTGCCATCCCAGTTCAAACATTTGCCCTCGTAGTTTCTGTTCTGTCTTCTCGATCTTTTCCTTCTGATTGTTTATTCCTTGGGAAGATGACAGCTCTGTGTAGTTTCATAATCAGATCCCATCTCAAATGGGTGAATTTAAGTTGACTCGTGTACTGTGGAGAACATTGATTTAGTTTCCCAAGCTCTGCTTATATGTTTTGAGAGGTGATCTGTGAAAGTTTTTGAAAGTTTTCTGGACACTTTCTGCATTCATTTTCCATACTGAATGCTTATGGGAAGTTGAATTTAGTAACAGAGCTGAAGTAAGAATAAACAGGAGAGTCCTGCACGTGGTGCTATGAGAACTACTTCGAGTGGTATATTTCTAGGCTGCTTTGAAAATAGGGGGTTTTGAGTTCAGGCTTTTGCTGCTGGTGTTGTTGCAGTGACCGGTTAACAGATCTATTTGTTTCTTACCTTGAGGTGGATTGAGGAGATCTTGGAAAAGCCCCTGAAAGCCAGGAACGTGCTTACACCAGCTCTGAAAGCACAAGTCATCTTCAGAGTTGACCAGGGAGTTTCATTCAGTGCTATTTGTTTTGGGACCGGGGCTGTTCTGTGAGCGTTGTTCCTCCCTTCCTGACTATGTCATGTCACACCTCATGTCTGCTTTCCTCTTGGAAGACATGCGTTGTTTATCTGACAGCTCCCTTTGCAGTTCCATCAGCGTTGAGTCAAATACATTCATGTGGTATCGGCAACGAAACACTAATCGTCTGTTTCATATTGTTGATCAGCAAGTCTCAAATGTGTGCTGTGAACATGGAAAACTGTTGACTGGTGGATCTTACTGTGGACACCAAGGTAAGATCTGCCTTCAGGAACTGCTGCTTTCCTCGGTGCCCCTTGTCCTGCATTAGTGCCACGGGCATGGGGAGGTGAATCCCTGCAAATCTCAGTGCCGGAGCACTGCTGTAGCCCTGGGGTAGAAACCACCCCTTTTCCTAAGGACCTTCTCATGAGGAACCATGGAGGTGGAAATCCACAGCCCTGCTCCAGGTATTAGCAGCACTACAGACAGTGGCCTTTTCTCCTCAACACTGACCCTGTTTCAAAGCTCTGACTGATCGCTGCTTCTGTGTGTGCACAGCTGGAGCTGCCTTCACAGAAATGGAGCCACACATAGGGTCCTGTGGGCAGCTGGGTTCCTGCTGGTAGCAGCTGCAGCCCTGAGAGCTGTGGGGCGTCCTGGGGGTGCCATGGGAAGCTGCTGTTGTTGGCCATGGTGCAGCTCCAGAGCTCAGAAGCAGCTGCCTGGGCTGCCCTGGTGCTGCGGGGACCCCTCTGTTCGTGGGCTCAGTTCGTGGGAGGGGTGCAGGGTTGCTTCAGTGTCCTGAGGGGTGTGTGAGCGGGGGCCCTTCCTGTACAGCTGTATCTATAGCCATAAATAAATGCTAGGGCTTTTGTCTTGCCAGAAAAGAGGCGATGAGCAGCAGCCAGCTGTGCTGCTCCAGCTGCAGCGCTCATTTCCAGCAGTGAGGAGCTCAGAGCAGTGCCAACAGTCAGCAGCTCTGGTCTGAGGTACTCGGGGTGTCACAAGGCTGCTGTCGGCTGTAGGTGATGTCACCTGGGGCTTCCTTCTGTTTGTTTACAGTTCCCACAACTTTGTTTTAGCTTAAAAACTAAGGGGAAACGTGAAAACTGTTGTTTATAATCATGGGAGAGGGGGAAGAAGACCTCATGTACAGCCTGGCAAAGAGCTGGGAGTGCTGTGCGGCCCTGCCCGGGAGCACTGGGAGCTGTGACAGCTCAGCTGAGGCCGTTCTGGTTCCCTACAAACTGATGTGTCAGCTGGGGCTGCGATCTGCTCCCTCTTAGCTAGCATTGGTTACCCTGCTCCTGTGTTGCGCCGAGTTTGTTCAAAGAACCGCAGTTAGGAGTGCAGCAGGTTTTCCTGCTCTTAGGCTTTTCCTTCTTCCCCCCTCAAGCATCTGAAATGTGATTTGGCAGTTTATAAAAGTTTCTACAAACTTGGAGGTATTTATAAGTACCGAGTCGTGCCACGTGGGATTATCCTGCTCAGATGGCCCGGCCCTGGCTGCTCCCAGCGCTGCGGGTGTGCTGGCGGGGATCAGAACAACTCGTCAGGCAGCTTCCAGGTGAGCATTAGGTGTGGAGGAAAATGCACTGACAAAAGCAGAGACAGTTTTTGAAGTTCCTTTCATGTAAGCTCATAGGTGCGGAGCAGGGGAGGGATGGGGGGTGTCGGTAGATGTTAATTTGTCCTGAGTACTGGTTTAATGTAGAAGCCTGGGCTGTTCCGATGGCTCACTGGTGTGCATTGCTGAGGTGTGATTGGCCTCAGGCTGTGGTGTGAGTTTTTGTCCTTTGGTCCTACAACAAAATACTTATCTGAAGGGAAAAAGCATTTCAGAAATAACAGCTTCACTCAGCCTTTGTGAAAACAAAGCTGCCGCTAACACGTCGTGCCTTGCTAACACATCGTGCCTTGTGTGTGCTGAGGAATGGCCTTTTGTAGCGATCTTAGGATGTCTGTGAAATAACAGAAATGGAGATTTTTGCGGGTTATTTTTTTCTGGCTGTGTTTTCCTCAGATTACAGAAAATGAGTTGCTGTGTCTTTGGAGAGCGGTGCCCAGCCCTGGTGCCCGACCCAGCAGCACAGCCCCTCTGTGCCCTGCCGTTCCGATGGAGGCAGTGCCTGGGGCAGCCCCTGCACTGCTGGCTGCTGTCTTTTGAAGAGGCGGTGTTCTCTGCAGGGCTGTGAAATCTGAGCTCCTGTAGCTTAGGGTGGAGTCGGTGTGTTTAACGTGTGCGTGCTTCATGTGATGGCATATGCAAGTAAACATACAGGTTTGTGTTAGTATACATAACATTTGCTTGTGCTCTGGCCGTCACATTTTCTTCAGCATATTCCTGGGGCAGAGATAATTTGGTACTGAACTTTCTCTAGCAAAACGCTGAGACCCAACTGCTGTCCTTGTGGCCCCACAGGAAGCACAGCCCATGTTGAGGCCGGGGCCCCTCTGCCCCCACAGGCTGAGATGCCCTCTGTAGGACCTCTCTCCCTGACGGCAAGAGGCTCTCCCTGAGCAATGGGAGCTTGTGCAGTAGGGTTTGGAGAGGGAAAGTGAGACTGCTCCTGTGTTTGATGTTTCCTGAAGACTTTCTCCTTTACCCTAGCTACCATTTATGTTGTGGTAGCAAACTTGCTGCTTATTCCCTCCCTACGTGACAGCAGGGGCCGATCCTGCAGGTGGGCAATGCGAGGCAAGAGTCACCCAGTGCCCTGAGTGGCTGAGGGCCATGCTGAAGAGGGGAAGGAAGACATCTGCAGATGCCATCTCTGCACATGCCAGGGGAGGAATGGTGCGGGCACAGCTGCTGGAAGAGTGGAGACTGTTGTCAGTGCTTTGTGAGCGTAAATGCACAATGGGAAGGGTGGTGCTGGAGATGTAAGTGGTCCAGAAGGATGTACAGCTCAGGGAAGTGCTGTGCTTAGATAAGCAAAGGTTAAAAATAACAGAAGTGATGGAAGGGGACAGTCTGTCAGGACTGTAATGCTGTGGGTTGGCTGACAGTGGCACTCCAGAGTGAAAGTGTTCATACAGCTGCGGTGGGAGCGGGAACGGTTTGCAGTGAGCTGAGATGTGGCTCTCTGTACGTTCCAGTTGTGCTCTCACCACCAGGTATTTGCCTCCCTCCTTCGGGCGTTCCCATCCCAGGAGCCTGTGCAGTCACTCTTACCTTGGCGCACACGTGTGTAATTGCAGAGCTGGTGTTGTGCTCTGGGGCCATCCTCCCTGCTGTCCCACCTCTGTCCTGTCACCCAGACATGTGTACTTCTTCCTGCTGTACTCGAGGGTTTTCCCCTCTCCTCTTACTGAGCACTTTGTATTTTGCTTTTCCTGTCACTTTGAGGCCACTGGTTTTAGCTGACAGCAGTAAAGATGGTTCTGGAGGTTTGGTGCTGCAGATGTGCACTTCTGTATGGTGGGTTGCCTTTCAGTGAGACGAAAAGGAAATCTACACTCTGAGGTATTTGTTGTTATAACTAAATTTTGCTTTTTCCTGAAAAGTTGAGGCCGGGGCACACAGTTGTTGTGACTTGCAGTGAGTGTTTATATTGCAGTTCTCTGCCTGTTGTGAATGGGAGTGTTTGTAGTTACAGGGGGAGCACAGCCCTGCCAGGGAGCTGCCTGCGTGCAGCGCTGTCCCTTCTGCCATGGATGAGCTCCATGCATTCTCCTCACTAGCAAACATTTATTTCCCATTTAACTTGCATTTAAAATGTCACCATTTTTTTTTCTTCCTCTCCAGACTGACTGCATTGCCATGGAAACCATAGTTGGAAGAGAAGACTTTTCTGCTGGAAACTCCAGAAACTGTGTGGTGCTTTTGGAAGCCAAGCTCAGCTCCAGCCGGCTACTTTCATTTCCACCAGCACGGACACATCCTTCCAATTAATTTTGTCATAGACATCAGCTCTCTGCAGTTGAATTAATTTGAATTGAGATTTTTCATAGCTGTGCTTTGGTGATGGAAATTGGTCTTTCCTGTCATGTTTATCTGGGAGGCAGCACGAGTGCTAATGGGAGATCCTTACACGCCCTTCTCTTCCTCCTGCCTCTCCCGTTAATTTGTTTTTATTTATATTCTGAGATGTCAAAGCTGGTTTCCGATGTCTGCTTACCGTGGGTTTTGCTTCTCTGGTACGTTAACAAGTGGTCAGCTTAAAACATGCTGTTAGCGGTATTCGGGCAGTTCGGAGCTTTCTTCGGGTGGGCGGAAGAAGGAGGGAGAGGTTGAGGGGAGAACCTGCAGGGCTGAACCGGTCTGGAAAGGAGAGACCTCTTCTGCCTTTTGTTTTGTTTTGCTTTCATGGTACGAGAGAGACTTCTTGATCATAGGCTAGAGTACTTTAAATCAAATGTCTGTCACGGCTTAAGCTGACTTTTTTGCTCAGAATTTTGGTATGTACAAAGTAGGATTAATGGGCTGGTTGTCTTGTAGGTTGTTTTTGTTCTTACCCTCATGATACTTGTTTATAAACATGAATTGTGTAAAATGAGGTTTTTGTTCATGCATTCAAATGGAGGAGTGCAGAGTCATATCCAGCGTTTGTGACTTCTGCGTTACGTTTGTCAGCTGTAGCTTCTTAAAGAAAAACCACCCTAATTGATCTTACTTTCAGCCAGAGTCCCGTCTTTAATTTGGGACTGTTTTTGTTCTTTCTTCGTGGCATAATGGGAAGAAGTAAAATATTGGCTCTTCAGTTGTCCTTACCCCAGTTATAGGAGTGCAAACAATGATTATTTGACATTTTTAAAAATAAATTGCAGAAAAATCAGGGCTTAAGTGCTTCACTCTAGTACTGATATATATATATATTTTTTTTGGTTGAAATGAGTTTAGGCTTTTAACACTGCTATAAACGTAAAGAGCATGACACTAGTTGTTGGTACATGCCATGTATAATGAAAGGCACTGACGATTGGAAAAGGGTTTAGAAGTGGTACATAAATCCTCATGCTGTACTGCACCACACAGCTGTACTCCTCTACTTTGTATATTGTACAACAACCAGTCGGGCTGCCTCGCTCTAACATACAACCTTTACAGTACCAGTACAGTTTGTAGAACCTATCAGACACCGTCACTTCTGCTCGGTGGTGTGTACCCAAATCTGTTTTTGAGTAGGATTAAAATGTACATGTCAAGTTTCGGAGACGACTTTTTGGGACGCGTGGTACCCATCAGTTGACGCAACGTCCGGTGACTGAAAGAACTGTTGTACAGGGTTTAAAAGCACAGATTGCGATTCTGGAAGAGAAGTTGAAGTTGGTACGGATATTTGTTGCTGCTAAACATACACTAATGAAAAATATGACCACTTTTCTAGACCATGATACTGTCTTGCCATATAGCTTTTGTTTGGTCTTGTAAATTAATAATGCAATACGTAGACAGCTTTTTATAAAGCTTTACATCTTTTTTAAGAAATCATAATTTGGATGAAGATAGTTCTAAACCTTTAACGTGAAAGGAAAAGGTTGTTTTGAAGAAAAACGTACATACCTATTTCATATTAGATCCCTGAGGCTGCCATTGTACAATATACAGCACTGATTTAATAAATGCTGAATAAATAATTAAATGGGTAACCTCAACTAGAGTGGTACAAATACTAACAGGTACGGCATAATAAATATGCAATCTTTTTGAATCTCTTAGTTTACAGCAACTAATTTATTCAGTATTGTGCTGGAAGAACATTTTCAGAATATGTAAAACATATCACTATATATACTACCTTCCAGCTACCCGTTTATGCTGCTGTATAGTACAAAATACCAATGATGGAACAATGTTTGTCCTGTAAATTTAATTTGATACTGGACAGTTATCGTCTGTACAAACTAAAACATATATGGTTGAAACTGTTCATTATATTTGCTATTTCTGCTTCACAGATCTGTTTTAAAGTTGAGCTGATTGATCTGGCTTTGTCTTCCATTGTAAATATTGTTATGTTGTTTTCTTTGTAAAACACATCGCATCTGCGGTTCTGGGAGACTGGCTTGAAGCTCTGTATAGTGTTTATATTTATCTGACTTGGCTTTCCATAGAGCTACTTGCAGTAAATACGTGTTCATGTAGCTCCGTGTCTGAGTTTTATTTTTAAACAAACTTGTTTTCTTCCGTCAAAAATGCATTTCCTGCTGCTGCTTTCCTTACAGAGCACGTTGTCACTCCTCCTCCCTGAAGATTTGAAGGAGCTTGTAGTGTATTTCAGGGCAGCGATTCTCAGCCTTTCCAATTTTCTCTGCCACTTGGTGTAAAAGGCATCACACAGCAGAACACCAAGGAGCTTTCCCTGTCACAGAGTTGTGCTGGTAAACGATGGAGCTTCTGAATGGTGTCTGTGTGTGTGTGGAGGGGGGAGAGGGAGGGAAGTGGTGCATGATGTTTCCTCCTTTAAATGCAGAGTAGTATGCCAGTTTTTGTTCAGAACTTTGTTTAGGACTGGGAATGGAAGTTCTGTTATCAGCACGTACTAACCTGGGAAGGAACTTCTAGCGCAGTATCAAATAGGTGGCTCAGACCTTAGGGTAAAAGGAACCTGTATGGCTTTGAGATGTGTTTAGGTCCCAGTATGTAAAAAACAAATATGTAAAAACAAAACCTACATAGATGTCTCAATTTTCAGGTAATAGACCCACTTGTAGAAACAACTGAGCTTAAGCAGGAAATACCAACAAGTTGTAGCGCACATTCTTACTGATGTGAATGATGTGTTAATTCTGCATAGAAACAACTTAGAGCCATAGAGTGAACATGTCTGCTCTCCATAAATGTGGGTGGCTACTTTGAAATGTCTTTTCTTTAAAAACACCTAATTTAACTCTTACTCTGTTATTCAGAATACTGCATTAAAACAACTTGGTAGAAGTCAAGTTTGCTTGAAGAATAGAATTTTCTCCAACTAAACGGGCCCCCTTACTTAGGGCCTCATTTTATAGCTTGTAGCTTCTATTGGGAAGAAAAACAAAAAAACAGCTCTACCAGCAGAGAACAGTGAACATCATCCAAACGCTGTCAGGACTGTTGCAACAGCCTCATGTTAACTGCTTTGAGACCTCTGCCTAGAAGTCTCGCTGGACCTGAAATGAGCTGTGCTTGAGGGCTTTTTGTTGTTGTGTTTTGTTGGTTTTTTTTTGTCTTTTTTTTTTTTTTTTTTTTTTTTGGAGGGGTGGGGGGGACTCAGACACAGCGTTTTAGGCAGTTTTTTCAAACTTCTTTAGATGAAGCATTGACAGAACTCACAACTCCTAGAGCATGATGAAAGCCCTCAATTGATTCCAGAAAGCAGTAGGATTTCCTGTCTGAAGGCAACGCTAGAACACACATTATAGAAGTCTTTGTTTTGAAATACATTCAGCAGTGCTAGTGGGCCTTGCACCTCACTGTGCAGCGTGGTACTGGAAGTAATCAGATATCTGGGAACGAGGAGTTCATCGAGGGGAAGAACAACCATTTAAGAGTTATCAGGTAATATCATTTGTATTCTTTTTCATCCCTGCACCCTCTGTTGGCTGCTGCAATAGCATTCCCTCAAACATACACTTTACATTACATTACAGTTTCTCTGATTTTTTTTCTTGAAGGGTGGTGAAGGAACACTGCAGAGGGGAGCACTGAGTTTGCTGTGCATATATGGGAGGTAAGAACATTTTCCCCCCTTTTTTGTTAGAGGAACACACCAAGCTCAGGCAGCTGCTTTGTTTCTTCGCTTTTCTTTCTGACTCACTGAGTTAATTGATTTTCAATTAAATTATTTTAAGATTATTTTTAATTTCCTTTTAAAGAAGAGTTTCAAGTTACAGGAGGCTGATGGTCAGGAAAGTTGAGCTCAGTGGGCACAGAAGCTACTTGCTGGCACTGGAGCAGCAGCTGCTGTTGTGCACTCCACCCTTCAGCTGTAGTGAGCACCTCCAGTGGAGCCAGCAGTTTGCTTGCTTTAATAACCAGTTACTCCTGACTTGGTTGCCAGTTGGGGCTGTTTCTTAGGCATTGGTCACCAGTCTGCTGCAAATGGGTTGAGCTAATAATCTTTCCTTCTAAAGCAAAGAATTCAAGATACTTGTCCTGTGCTTTAAAATGTAGCACACTGCTACTGCTCCCCTGCGCTAATTACTGCTCCTGTCTGTCGCTGGCAAGTGTCCTGCTCTTTGTCAATAGCCTACCCTGGGAGGAGGAAGTTACTGCTGTCTCTTGCACAGAGCCCAGTGGAAGTAGCCACAGCAGCAGAAATATCCTGTGTCTGACCACACTGCTGAACTGTCTAAAGGGTAACTTCTCTGAGAAGAAGCAGTTACAAACATGTAATGGTGCCCAGAGCAGTATACTCCTCACTCTTGAAAAACAACTCCCCTGCTGCCCCTACATTGGCACTTCTGTACCTTTAGCAAAGTCCACAAAATACACAAAGTGTATGCTACAATGCACAGGATCTAGATAGCAAAATAATAGTTTGGAACTTGGGCTTTGGTTGCTTGCAAGATCAATAGATCACTTTCAGGTTCTAAAGTTTATAAAACTGGTCTTTTCTCTATCCTTTGAGGTGAGAAGTCCATAGCTACTGGGGGACTGGCCTCTATGGCATAGGACAAAAAACTGCATGCTTCAGAGCTTGTAAAGCACAACATTTACATGCAGTAGTCTAGTTCACTGTATCTCAAATGTTTTATGCTTCTCTGCATGCCTACCTTGGTTTATAGGTTGTACTGTGACTGGAGAACCATTTCAGAAGTTTAAATCCCATGTTACATGTGAACTTAAGGCCAAAGGAAGCAGTTCTCTTTCAGTCCTGGATTGTAAAAGGTATTACTAGAGAGTAAAGGAAGCTAATGAATAGCCTGTGGTGTTAAGCACTATTTCATTTTTTACTATTAGAGCAGTATAAATGCAAGGTTAGTGTTTTTAAGATTTGCAAACTACTATTCATTTGAAAAATTTGCCTTTTTTAACTAACAACTGACAGCACACATTCTTGAATTTCGTTCTGCAAGAAGCATTCAAAAAACTGGGCAGTGGGGAGTAATGCACTTCCCCTTCTAGCAAGCTTTAATGTAAGTCCTTGCTGATGCAGGCACTTTCAGGAATTTGGTCTTCTTTCTACTTCAGCTTTCCGTCAAAGCTGTATGGTGCCCTCGAGTGGCTACAGCGCTTGTCTTTTCCCCCATACAGCTTATAAATGCAGCTGTGTTATTTCCAGGTTCCTGCTTAAGATGAACTAAAGTAAGTTTTACATAATTAGCCAGGGAAATTAAAAATAAATCAAACTTTAGGCTTTTTTTTTCCTAACTGTAGGCGAGGCTGATCCAGATCACGTTTAGGCCGAAGACGGTACATGTTGAAAACAGGGTTGTTTTCTTCACTTAAAATAATAATAATAAATCTGCAAACAAGGTTTTTCCTGTAGTTTAATATTATATACTGATGGATAGCACCTAGAGGCCCCAATCAACATTTGACGCCCCCCCAGTGTTGCACATAGACATGTCTCTGCCCCAAAGAGCTTACAGTCTAAGCAGTCAAGAAGTGGGAGAAAATAATAACGGTGCTTGCTTTTATAGAAGAGAAACTCAGATCTAACACAGGTCAAGTGGTTTGCCTGCTCTAAGGTGCAGTATCATTTTAGTCTCTACTGTGTGTCTCAGTTAAAAGATGCTCCTTCCTCTCTATCCTACTTTTAACCAAGAAAAAAAGCCAAAACAAAGTTAATGAGAACATACCTGTCAGAAGCGTATCTGCTTTTCTGTGGTCATTCCACAGGTTTGGGAACTACTTTGCTGCCACAAAACAAGCTGCTCTGCCTGCTATCTATGTTAGACTGGATTTATAGCTCCTGTCTTGTCACTGTTCAGTGAGTTTTGCTGTGCATGCTGCAAAAGAGGCCCAATCTTAGAAAGAAGCACCACTGATGCAGTACTAAGAACAAACACGTTCTGCCCTTTCCTGGATCCCCATATATGAACACAGCTTCTTGGTGATAGGGAGGCAAGACAAGTAGAGTTGGTACAGACCCAAGTGAGGGCTGGACGAGCTCTTTACCCTGGGTGCTCCTGGACTTCAGCCTCTGTTCTGCTTTCTGGGGCTAGGAATAAGCTCCTGTGTTCATTTTAGGCTGCTGAGGGAGGAGCGAGTAGCAAGATATGGGCTTACAGTAAAAGAGACGTAACTTTTTATTTTAGCTTTGGTAACAAGTTATTGACTTGGAGGTAGCAACAGGTTCTGTTTATATGCATCAGCAAATCAAAATAAAATGGGTTGAAGGATGTACATTGCTGAATAGGCCACTCTCTACCAACATATAATTGCACTAATGGAAAAAGGATAAAGCTATCTGTATTTTTCACTTTAAACTAAATAACCTGTTTCATACCTGAAAACTTTTGAAATCAGCACCAATCTCATTGAATAAAGCACTGCCACCTGGGTTAATCACCAGTCCTATGTCTTTGTCAAATATGCATAAAACAAGATTTCTGATGTTCCGTGGTTACAAGGACAACTGAAAGGAAAGGGTGAACAGCCATTAGCAGATAAATTATTAACAGTAGTCAAAATAAACAAATACACTTCACCTGTATAAAGCTCTATGTTGATTCACAAATGATGTTGTATTGATAGATAGTGGAGGTGACAATATACAATGAAAGTGTTAAAGTATCATCATTTTGAAAAACAGTCTTGCTTTGGCCAGGGAGCTCTGTGTGTACATTAGTGTAAGTGAAGCAGCACTGACCATAAAAGCAGAACAATCATGGGCAGTTATGCATACAAAAAGTGATCACTTTTCAGCTATTGCACAAATAGTGACACTCTAAGACATACAGTAGGATTCTTACAAAATGACATCAGAAAGAAGGAATTGCATGCACCATCTTTAAAGGCCTTATGTGAACTGTACATACACAGGAGTTGCTATATACTGTAAATACTTTGTGGATGCTTATAAATTCACATAAGATCAAAAAGATTAAATGGTAAATAGGATAAGATCAGTTTCCACCAGTTACACTTTATTTTAGTGTTTCTTAGCATGTACGCTATTTTGGATAATATGTATGACTTCACTTCAGAGTAAAGAGAGGTTTCACGTAAGCATAATCGTAAATGCTTTGCTAACTGGATATTCCCAAGGAGCAGCTGTTGTTGAACTATACCAAATATTGCTAATACGTGAACGTGACTTTTATTCGGAATAGAAGGATATGGGCATATGGCTGATCATTTCATGTATCTTCACAAGATAAAAAATGAACCAACGAACTTTTCAAGTGGATTGGGATCTCTAAACACAAATGAACACTGGTAGCATGGTATACGGTATCAACATTTAAAACCCTGATCAAAATGACTTCGGAATAATTGTGCATTTCCACAGGTTGGCAACTAAGGAAATGAAATATCAAATGAATATATTGGTGTAAGAGTTGTAAATTCTCTCTGTACCACAAATTTTGTAATAAAATACTGCTGTATATTTTAATTTTAGACATAAGCATTTTTATATCTGAGTCTGGTTTGTTTCTAAATGACTGAAAGTTTCAGCTAAAAAGGTGTTTACACAATATACACATTTCATTACTTACAGAGAAATAAGCTTAAAATTTCATATTAAAAACCTGGGATACAGTAGGGTTAGTAGCACCATGAAAAATGTTTTTCAAAACTGCAGTCTTGTTACTTTAAACATACTCAGTGCGACGTGTTTTTCTTTATTCTCTTGACTGATCAAAAAGGTGCCATTTTGGTACAGGGAGAGAAATGAAAATTTCATCTTCAGATCCTTTGTGAGCCACAAGTGTCTTTACCATTTCCAGGAGGTCAATTCTTCCATCTCATCTTAGTCCTGTTGTCAAATATGTACCAAACAAACCCTTAGCTTGGCACGAGTGAGGTACACTTGAATTTGCATGGTTAAAACAGTTTGGATTTGTTTTTTGTTTTCTTTCTGCACAGTAGCACCATTGTTACAGCTGGAGGACAGTGCATCTCAGGAATTTTCAACTGTTTTAAAACATCCTTCAAGACGTTACGTCTTCTTCATGCAAACTTGACAGCGACTAATACGCGTCCTCAAGTCTCCAGCTTTCAGTGTCTCTGACTGAGGTTTACTGGTTGACAGACAGAACAGTAAGGCTAGGGTTAGCTTCTTTCTTGTTCACAGAACTGTAACTTAAGAACTCTACTTAATTCCAGATTTGGAGGTAAAACATAAATAGCAATTAATCCTGTATTTCAGAGTTTCTATTATGAGTGATTGTTTTGTATATCCACAGCAGGTAACAGAACTTCAGTTTTGTCCAGTGCCCCACTATGCAAAACGTATGCTCATCCACTGCTTCTGCTCAGTTTACTGTTTGTGCTACATCATATACAGGACTGAATGCAATTTTGTATATTAGGGACAGTTTGGGGTCCACAGTGTACATTCCCCCTGCCATGAAATAGGCATTTGTGATTTTTGGTTTCTCAGTTGAAAGGTATTACAACAATCCATCAGAAACACTTACAGTGAGATTTGTAAATTTAAATTATGCATTTACCAAATAATTTGCTTCTAATCTGTAAGGATATGGAAATGAGAGGTGGTAATACAGGATTTTTGTGTAATGTGTGTTCACATGTGAAGTGCTATCCTTGATTTTTTTTTTTTTTAAATACAGTAAGTTGTGTTTATGGGAGATGGCAAATGGTAGAGAGAAAAAGTTCAAAGATCCATACATAGGAGTTAGCAGAAGGAGTTTTCACCATGAATTATCACTAATCAACTACCCTGAAAACTTGGAGATGATTCATGTGCAATTAAATATTACAGTGTAGTTGTTACACAAAACCCAATTAGAGGCTACTACTGCTATGTCACACTGCACATTGCCAGCCCTGTACAAGGCCAAATTTTTTAGATTGGTGGCAGTGGGAATATTCATGAGGTTTTCACCAGTGGAAAAACAGGGCAACAGCATTTGTTTCTGCTGGTCAGTTAGAAAGGGAAAACCCTGGAGGAGCTGAAATCCTTAAGGCAGAGAAGCTAGCATCCTAATCCTTCTGCAGAGCACTGCTAAAAATGCTCGCCAGAGAGGGTATGAAACCTCCTTCACACAAGGCTTTAAAAACAGATTATATGAACACCTGCTTTAAAAGGTTGAAGTACAGTTGATCCTGCACTGGGGCTGAGAATCAGACAGTGCAGGTTTTGTCCAGTTTCCCCTCACACCTGTCCCCTCTGTGTTTGTGAACCGCCTTTTAAAATATTTGAGTAATTAAGAGCGTGCAAGGAGAAAAAAACAAGAAAACAAACCTTTTAAACTCCAACTACAGTCAGTACAATAGGACAACATTCAGAGAAAGTACTACTAAACGTGAATAGGGTTTGATGTAAAAAGAATCTGACTCCTTGCAAAACAGAATGTGCCCTCACAAGTTTATACATCATATAAAAGGCTTACCCAAGCACACACTTGAAAAACTGGTTGTGAGGGGGAAAACAAACTAAACTCTTCCCTACTTCCCTGTAAACACCTCTCTTTTGATCTTGGGAATAAATTTGGTTTCCAAATATTTCAGCCTGGAATAAAGCAATATAGAAAAAACAGGTTTTCTTACCTGAACATTTCTGACACCTCTACAGTTGCCAGCCAGAAACTATATGAATTGGCATAGTAGTTACAAGTGCCACGACCATGACACTCGATAAATGGAGCTGAGCGGAATTCTTCTAAGCAGGATCCAGGTGATGCCAAGGCCTGCCCAGAGCCCTCTGCTCCAGCACTAGTGTGCTGGGGTAGTGGACAGGAAGGAAACACACAAAACTTACATTAGGAAATAGAAATTAATAGCACAGGATGCAATTGCTAAAAGAATGACTCTTTGGCTGAGATAACATTGAGATAATGTGATGTCAGACACCTCCGTAACTATGCTTAGAAAGGCAGGACTTGCAGAGTGTTACCATTCTCTCTATGTACTGGAAAATTATTAAGCTTGGCTGCCATGGTTATTAACTTAAGATAAAGGCTTTCTAATGATACCACTGTAGTTTTTAACAGAGCGTTAAAGCAGCTAGTTGAGGACATAAACAGGTAATAATCACTTCTGGAGTAGGAGGAAGTCCTTACCATCATGAAAGAGTAACCGATCCATAGGGAGTCCCAGCCTGGAGGACATGAAGGAATCTGAATGGTCTGACTGTGGACAGCTATCACCATTGCAGGAGCTTCACACACAACACATCTGGACTCAGGGGAGGTATCAGAGAAATAAAACATACAACTTAATGTCATTTGTTAAAGGTTATTACACAGAGAAAGGGAGACCTAGCTTGTGAGGGTCTGTCCTAGTAATTTAGACTTCTCATGTATCTTGTGAGTGCAGTAAGACAGTTGTTCTGAGTACAAACTCTGCCTGTTCCCACTAACAACCGTTGGGTAAAATACAATTCCTGAAGCAAGAAGTGGAAGCTCCAAGTCCCCCAGGTAAATGCCTTAATCCTGGTGCTACAGGCTCCTGTGTTTTTTCCTGTTCACAGTAACCTTGCACTCGTGCTTCTCAGGTCAGAAAAGTCCTTACAGCCTTTCAGCCTCTAAGGATTACTGCTGCATGTAGATGGGCCTTTTCAGACAACAGACACTTTAAAACCAGCTCTTTTCCTTGTATTTCCCAGAGCAAAACATGACAAGGTCAGTCTTATTTCTAACCTGCGTGTTGGATTGTATGTGGTGAGATGTACTGTTTCTTTATCCAGATACTAAAGAAAGAAACTTGATAGCCTTCTTTGTCTCACCGGCTAATGAATGGCTGAATGCTCTGCCCGGTCAGTGGCTCCATGCTCATTGGCATTGGCTCTGGAGTTGACAGCCAGTAGGAATAGTCGTTCCTTGATGCAAAATTACAAACGTTGTTGATGTTGCAGAACATGAAAGGCATGGTGCTAAAACGTCTAAGACAACTCCCAGCAGTACCTACAGAATAAGATAGATAACGTGACAGCCAAGTTCTCACTTCATTGATTGTAGCACTTTTTTGAGAAGGATAATTGTGAGTATTCAGCACGTGTTATCAAATTGTCACATGAGGGAAAAACTTAACTCTCAATTTTGGTTTACAGTCTTTCATCCTGAATTACTAAGTGCAGCTTCTGGATGTAGTCGATCTTAGCATACATCCCCATTCTCATCTAGGTAAACTCCAGGATAGTCTTATCTTCATTAAAACAGAGCATTGCGTAGAAGTATGTACAACGTCTTTCCCCTTAAAGACAGAGCATACAAAATATCTCACCCAAGTCCTGGCCATGTGCTCTCTCATTTCCTTGCACATACAAAAGAGAGAATCCGTCATATATTCTTGAAGTTCCTTGTGGACATAGTGGTGTATCCCTAGTCTGGCTGTGACGAGTTATAAGGAATCCATGAGCAACAGAAGCTGTTCCAGGAGGCCCAGGTGGGCCTTGTAAGCCATCAGGACCAGGGGGTCCCTGTATTCCTCGTGAACCTATTCACATGAGAGGAAACACAACACAGTATTTATTAACACAATTTCTTGCTCATTTAGGAATAACACAGCTCTGAAAGGGAGGATGGTGTAGTGACTGAAGAGCTTGCTAGCTGAGGAAGCTGGAATCTGCTAACACCATCTTCCTTAAACTACCTTAAACTATTTTTTTCTTCTAAGCTTGGTCAAATCGTGAACTAATTAAAACAGTGCAACTTCCCTGCATCATAGGAGTGTTCTGAATTTAAATATGTTTGGAGCTGTGAGGCAGTAGCTTAGCAAATGCAGTGGATATCACAGCTACTGTAAGTACAAATCAGCTTCCTAATCCCAAAACATACTTATCTGCCTATGCAGTTTGGTAAGATAAAGCTGAAACATCTTGTTCAAGATCACAAAATAAATGACAGAGCCAGAAACAGAAGAACATCTCACTCTAGGGCACGCTCTAACAACACTTCAGCTAAAACCCAAAATGAATAGAGAAACTAGTCAGTTTTGGACTAGATGACAAAGTGCAAATAGGCTGGAACAACCTTGCATGAGAGCAAGGAAAGAGTGATACTGCTCTGAGAGAAGTATCAGGAAAGGCATTTGTTATTGAACAGCAAAGTACCAGAAAGTGTAACTACAAATATTTAGATTACTGTTTGCATTTTTTTTCCACTTAAAATAACGCCAACAGATTTCACAAGGCTACTTAAATGAAAACCAAAAAAGGCACTGTGGATTTTTTGAAGTCTAGTAGTTTTTTCTCACAAGGCCGCAACATATAGCTACCTAATACTTGTCTTCTGCTTTAGATTAAACTGTTCAGTGCGTAGTTTGTTTTCTCAGATCAGTAATTCTAAGCAATAACTTCACTGTAGCTTGACCTCTGCATATTATTTCCTTTATGAAATCTGCTTTTCCTCATTCGTGATTCCTCATGTAAAGAGAAAATTATTTCACTAATCTCTCAATTCTGTTTCTTACTTTCTTCCCTTCTTGTTGTGCCTCATCATTGCTCCAAAGGGGATGCCATTCATCTCGAGATAAAATGTTCTACAGTATTATTCAGTAATGACTAATAATGTGCTGATCCCCAGCATATTCCAAACCCAAGTGTGTTCAGCAGCCCGTAATATTTTTGCACTAAGGAAATCCTAAAATTATGATTTTATTATTCTCACAAGGCAAATGTCTCTTCCCAGTGTTAGCTGGAACTCAGTAGGGAACATCTCTTTTTCCAGTAGGTCCTCATGGGATGAACACTGTACCTGGTTGGCCTGGAAGACCTCTCTCTCCTTTGCGTCCTGCTGGGCCATCAAAACCAGGGAGTCCATCTCGCCCTGGATCACCAGGAACTCCAACTGGACCTAGAATAGACAAGCAGGTAATTGAACTGAAAGCCCTTGAAACCTCACTACAGAAACTTATAAGCTCTCTGGGGTCATCTGTTGTTTCTTCACATTAGACGTACATTAGACAAGTACAGGTCATTAAACCAGATGTATACATCTGGGTACAATCCCACATTTTTCTTTATCTCTTGCTGAATTCAGTCACACGTTGCAACATGCAGCCAGCTATACTTAGTTTCCATGCAGCAACCTAGAACCATACCTGGCAATCCCTGTGGCCCTGCCAGTCCAGGTGGCCCTTTTGACCCAGGCAATCCTGGAGGCCCTGGAGGACCAGGGTCACCTTTGACAACAATGCTTCGTCCAATGGTACCTGGTAAACCTGGAGGACCTGAGAGAAAACAGCTCAGTATTAGATAAACCAGGATGGAAGAGAGCACTGACGACAGCTTTGGTAGCGCACTGTTTCTGTTACTTATTGCAAAGTCAGCAACCAAAAGTTTTATAACTACAAAGAATAAGTGTAGGTGTATATAAAGGGCAAAAAAAGTGCTCTTGGTGACATCTTAAAGGACAGCTCTTGCAGAAGTTAATCCAAGTAGACTGTATATAAAGTATAAAATACAGCAGGAGTACAGATGCTCTCTTAACCACTTCCATTGCTGGCTGAGATCCACACAGTTCTACAGCTGCACAACAAATTCTACCAAGAGGCATCAAAGTGGCTACCCAAGACTCCTACCTGGTGGGCCTGGCAGTCCTTGACTGCCCATGAGGCCAGCAGGTCCTGCAGGTCCAGTGGGACCCTTCATACCTGAAAGATCAAATTAACACGGTCACATAGTGAAAGAACATGTTTTATGAAATCTGCTGCAGAGTGGCCCAAATCAGGCTTTTTTCCTCCCTTAGGAGCTGCTACTGTGTCTGGAAGATTTCACTTGAAATGCTCGTTAAATACCTGGGAATCCTGGAACGCCTGGAACCCCGGGGTCACCCTTCATTCCATTGAGACCAGGACGACCAGGATCTCCCTGAAGACAACAGATTCATGTTAGTCACTCATCTCCCCAGTGCTTTCAGAAAAGAAGATAAAAACAGTGAGCAGAGGACAAATTAGTACATTTTGGATCTGTGAGGTAGTGCTTGAGAGGGCTGAGGCTTTGTGTTCTGCTTGCTCACTGCCTGGTACAGCAGGTGCTGTCAGAGAACACTGGAATGTGAACCCTTCGTTGGCAACTCCAGCTCCCATGGCAGTGTAATGGGGAAAACCTGTCTGGATACTGGGGGATAAAGAAAAGACCCTCAATCTTGCTATGAGACAGATTATAACAACCATCATATTTTGGTTTTTATTTTACTGCAATAAAAGGCATATTTAACCTAAACATTCCGTTTTTATTGCATTTAAAAATAAATCCAATTCTTGTCCTACCTGGCGTCCAGGTGGTCCTTGGTCTCCCTTTTGACCAGTCAGGCCAGGTGGGCCAGGCTGTCCTGGATTCCCTTTTTCCCCTTTGAGTCCCCCACTGCCTGGTGGCCCTCGTGGACCTTCTGGGCCCGGTGAACCTTAACATTGTGGAACAAATACAAACGTATCAGTACATGTCAGCTGTTCTCCACAAGACGTGCCTTCAGCGTAAAAACAAAAATAAAACACCCTAACTAAAGAGAAAACAAAGGGTTATTTGTACTACCCAAATCAGGAACCAAGGCTCCTCATCCAGCTGATGAAGAGAAGCAGTGCAAATCACCTGTGATAGGAACTTACCAGACAGCTACCTTTTAGCAGGAGCCAAGAAAACCCAAATTAGATGGTACAAATATACCCTCTGCTGTCCTGCACTGCATTCACCATCTCGTAAGTGCTACGTTAACAGACACTAACACAAAAATATTGCTGCTTTTTTGCCGTTTCCAATACCTACAGAGGAGCCTGGTATCTCCCATTTAATGACGGCTCAGCAGGAGGAAGCCCCTCATTCTGTCTTCTCTAAATACTAGTTAGAGTTGCAGGCACTTTGTATTCAGATGGTTTGTCTGTCTTTAGTAGAACTATGCTATGTAAATTTAACAGAGAAACTGAGCCAATCTTTAAATATTTTCTTTGCAACAGCCACATTAAACCAAAAGTGGATTTAAATGAAGCCTAGCTGTTCTGAGCACTGAAAAATGAGACCGTGCACCTTTATCATCTAAATAGAAGGTAACTTACAGCAAAGCAAACCGTAAGCAAACACAGCAACAGCTAAAAACACTTCACATGTTAGATCTCCTAACTGGATTAACAAAAGGATCTCTTTGCAGGACACCCCTGTGGTACAGCAAATTAATAACACGTAGCAGTGTGCTGGATTTTCAATTCTTCTGAAACCTCTGAGAATGCCCTTTGAAATCCTCATTGTCTATATTCAGCAGATAAACTTGATGAGCTGTATTACTGCATGCGAATCTGAGTGAAGAATTCCACATGTTTAAAGTAGGGGCAATTTTGTACTGTATTTCACACACATCCCATTGCAGTTTCAGCTACAGAAAACATCCCATCGTGCAAGAGGCTTTTGTGTTCATTTTGTTCTTTTTAACTGCTCCAGTATTGTACACATGCAAAACAACAACAGGCTACCATCTACCATGAGACATGCTGAACAAAAGCACACAACTTGCAGAGTAACCACAGTCCTTAAAAAGATAATTACAGAATCACAGGAAAACATCCTTTCTTTCATATCAAATGCAATGCAGTAAAATAAAGTGACTGAGTTAAGAGTCTAACCTGGAGGACCTGGAAGGATCAGAGTTCACCAAAGCCCAATGATCGATGTTAGAAGGATCAGACATCACACAGTACAAAACAAGATTACTAGTTAGAAATAGTACAGATGACAGCATATACACTACACATCAACCCATTTCACCAGCATATTTTGTATTTAGAATATAATCCACATGCATGCATAAGACCATACATGAGTACACGATATGTATTTTCAGATACAAGCTATTCTGGTGACTTGGCTCTACTAGGACTAATTTGACACTCTTCATTTAATGACAAACTTAAAAGCTTCACTAAATGTGTTATTGCTTTAAGACTACAGCTGAGGCCTGTGCCTGGTTAGTCCTACTCACAATGCAGTTTACACTATGAGACCATTTCACTGACAATATTCATCACTCACAGGGCCTGGAGCTTGGCAAATACAAAGGTACACTGAGAATGACAGCTTATGTTATCTGTGAATAAAATCCTTGGACTGAAAAGTAGCCCAAAATAGTAAGCAGAATTGACATGGATTAAAAGGGTTGTAAGTGCTACAAGCAAAAATACAAAAGCAAAAAACAGAATCTTAGAAAATCAGAATCTGTTGTATTTACTGTTAGCACTGATTTTTCTTAATAAATGTATCCCAAGATACTAATTTGCCTGTTAAAAGTTATGGAAAATGGCATGTGATGACATCCTTAGGAAAATCACTTCAATATCCGTTTGTTTAAAGGTAAGCTGGTCTTCCTCCTGAATTAATATGTATTGCAGCTCCTGTGCCACTTGCATCTTTCATGTCAGTGAAATGATTGAAGTATATCATGTATAACCATGCAATTTGCAGCTAAAAACTACAATAAATACGTATCAGGTTTACCTTGGTGTACTATTTCTTACATATTTGGTAAATCATTTTAAATACTAGTTGTAATACAGCTGTTAAAAATAACGACATGGACATTTCATTGTTGCTGTTAAGTACTCAAACTTCCTTTCACTATTAAATAAGTTTTGCTATGATTTCTAAATCTTTCTTATATTTCTTGATTACTGAATGCTTTCTGGGCACAGTCTCAGGGTGGAACAAAATATGAAGCAATTGGTAAGCTCCTCTCAGCATAGCCATGATGCTAATTCTCTTTGACACTGTGTTTACTGTTCGTGTGACCACATTTTAATTAAAAGGCAAAGCCATATTTATATATTGTATTATTTATTTCCATGACCGCATAAGGCTAGATAAATATTTCAGTTTTCAAACATCAGGGGCTACCACATTTGCTACCCCAGAGTGCTTAGCACAGCGCACTAAGGACTTCTCTTCTTGAATTTTGATGACAGTTCTTTGCTTCTTAGAAGTCATCATAGCAAAACTTAAAGGCTGCATTATTATTAAGTAGATATACCAAGTCATTTTCAATCTAGGCACAAAAGGTGAAGCCTTCCCAAAAGCTGTCCTGTGCTATGTGCTGATTGCTAGAGTTAAGAGCTGGTGAAAATTACCAGTCCTGCTCCTCCTGTCTAGTGGTAAGACAGACAAGCCAGTGTGCTTCATTTCAGTTAAATAAATCCATGGTAAAGAAAGTGTTTTCCTCATTTCCTCCAAACGTGTGCTGATGAAACGAAGCAATGGAAATAAGGATTTCTCTGCACTAGAAAGTTAAAATGCTCTATGCTGGGAACATAAAACATTCATATTTTCAGTGTAACTGCATGTGCTCCTATGGAGGCTCTTGGTATAAAAGAAACGTCTTACGAAAATCACATCAGAGCATCCAAAAATCATCAGCAGGTTAAGATATACTCTCAGTTACAAAAATGAATACTGTCATTTGTCCAAGCTACAAAACAATTATGCAGCAAAGGTAGGGGAGGACAGCAAAATATGCTGGTTTTAGTTTGTTTGTTTGTTTTAATATAAAGAGGAAAAGTAGCATATATTTTTTTCACCTCCTCTGGCAATAAATACACTAAAGTAAATTTCATAGTTGGGACACTATAAAAGCCTTGTAAATCTGGACCCACGTGAACTTTCACCACAGGGAAAACAGTCCTTCCAGTGTCAGTCAGTCCTACAACAACATGAAACCCTATGCTTTGAAAGCCTAAGTTCTTTTCTCCCTCAAATTAAAAGGTATGTATGAAAAATGACTCAGCATATCTACATTCAGACACTAAAAAAGTACATACTTCCATCTTCATGCAAAGTTATAATTTTGGAGTTAAGGGGCTAACCTGAGGGACCTGGGAGTAGGGGTCAGAGTTCACCAAGGTCATCATTAGAACAAGGGGAAAAACATCAAAATTGTTAGAAATATCAACAAACTAACATATTCAACTAAACCTTTCTTTTTAGATTTAGCTCAATATTTCTTCACGTACAGTATGCAAAACACCAAACTATTATTTTATTCATTGCAATAAAAAATTGACATATGGAATAACAGCACTGTTACATTGCCCTGCAGATTGGCTTCATTTTATCCTTGATGAATAAATCCCTCCCAGCATCATCTATCCAAATCTGGTTTTGAGGCAACTCAGCTGAAGTCAGTGTTTCATCATGTCTGACCTCATCACTTTTACCAATCTTAGCACAAACCCAGAAGTCAACAACAGACAATATATACATACAGCTTCTGTTTTTATTTATGTCCCTAGAAAGGGAATAATTTGACAGCCAAACAGCTACTTTTATGACTAGCTGCCTTATTTGAAACGTTATAAAAATCAGAGTTCAACAATAGACTGTTATCATTTGAAACAAAAGGTTGGAGTGCTGATTGTACCAGAACTGCAATAATAGTTTGGTTTGTCCACATTAGTTCACACATAACTGAGTGAAACAAATGCATCACTTTATACATTGCATGCAACAAAAATAGAAATAAGACAAAGAAAGAGAAGAAAGAGAGAACACGGCTGAGCAGAACTTCAATGGTTGTCTCTTCCCCTCGATGCTCATAAAACTGCACATAACATGTTCCAGCACTACTCTTACTTCCCCAGCTGATCTGAGTCAGTAACCACTCAATTATAGAGAAGTGTAACCAGCACTGGAAGCTTCATCAAAACACCAATGCTCCAGCAGAGCACAGAATCTCAGTCAGCATTTGTATGACATACACATCAGGAGATGCTTAGCCAGTTCACTTATTTAATTACTGTTTTTAAAGAATGTTAAATTCTTTCCAAACATTTATTTTAAAACTATATTCTCCTTTGATATCTAAAGTGAGAAACACATGCTATTTTACAAATACACTAGCTCAAAACTGCCTTTCCCAAATAAACATTAGAGCAACACAAAAATCTGAGGTGAGAGTTTGAGGGCAATAAATAAAAATATTGCTGCTTTATATATATATGTAGTCAACCATTAGCTGGGTGTGAAAGTACCGTCTCCTTTAAGGAGAATATCAAGCACGTTAGGTGAGATGAGTCTTACTTGTGCCAAAGTACCTCTAGACTTAAGATATAGCAATAAACCTAGGTGAGAGCCGTGCCAGGCTCATTACAATTATATATTTTAAAAGTATATCTTAACACGATTAAACACTCTATGACAAAAAAAATCAAATTCTAAAACAAGCAAGGAAGCTGCTCAGCCATGTTAACTCAGCACAGTAGGTTTTTCATTCCCAGAATTAGTTGGTGCAGGAACAAAGTGCAAACATGGAATGGAAAGATGAACACGGCATGATGGTGCACTGAATCCATGGGAGCCACATGACACAGTGGAGCAATGTTACATGACATGAAGGTGAAGAGGCAGCTATCCAATTTGATCATGCTATGATGCTAACATGAATTTGATTATCATGACTCTTAAGACAATGGGGTTTGTGATGCTTGGTTTTTGTGCGCGATGACATTTGCTGATCAAGTGACAGTACTGCAAAAGGTATCAGGTGCTCAGAAGTCGGTATCGTGCTCGCTAGGTGATTTCTGTGACAGCATGCGGAGAATTTCACGTTTATTAAAAGACTGGATTTTTGCTGCCAGGTATCAGAAATTAATAGAAACTGAGGATGTTTTATTTTTAAATCCCGTTACTATTGGCAACAAAATTTTCTGGTTGCCCACAAACAATTAAGACCTATTCCGTGGGTCTTGAACTTTTCCACCCAAATAAATTGAGGAAGTCCAAAAACTGATAACCTTTCAGCAAAAAAACAAAAGTACTGGTAAATCTTGATAGATATGGATCATGCCTTTACCTGGTCTTCCTGGAACACCTGGTGGGCCAGGGCTACCTTTAGGACCTTCCAGAGGTGGCCCTGGCAATCCTGGTGGACCTGGTGGACCCTGTAGGCCAGGGAATCCTTGGAAACCTGGTTCTCCCTTCAGACCTGGAAGTCCAGGGGGTCCTGGTGGGCCAGGTAACCCCAGTTCACCTTTTTGCCCTGTAAAACCAAACCGCCATATTTATGAACACTGTTATACACTGATATTTGAAAAAATTCCAATTGTGAATTTGCTATTTCTTCCTCTCTTGATTAAGAAGGTGCAAGTCTGACCACGACTTACCTTGTTTGCGCAGTGAGAAAATATAAAATCGTTGCAAGTTCAGAAAAGAATTAGGGCTAATAATTTTAGCAGGAGAAAGTGCAATAGCTTCTGAAATGTTAAAAAATCTTACTAAGATTCATTTTACTACTCAATGACACTGTAATTTATAACCATCCTCAGAGCTTATGAACCTACAAGCAATGCTTTCATGAGCTTTATATACTCGCAAAGAAATCTTATGAAAATTATTAAGACTCCAGTATTTTTTTTGAGACACTGAAAGTTAAGACATACATGCAAAATTTTCCAATAAGTTTAAAGAATTTAGGAATGCTATTGGACCGTAATACAACTGAGGTTGTGAATTTGCTTTTGAAAATATAGCAGCTTTGTTTGTCATCTGTTGTAGGAATGCTTCATTTACTGAGACAGATCAGCAAAGTTCCACGTAGTGCAGTAGACTCAATTACCCTGTGTGGTTTTATTTTGCCTACATAATTCCTAATTTACAATATTCAGTAGTCAGTAATGAGTGTCTTTATTACCTTGGTTAACTTAAAATGATCTGCTGTGAAAAAAACATTGTTTCTTTTCTATGTTCATGAGTTGCAGATGTAATGTTGGGATTTGGATTTTTGTTTTTGCTGTTTTTGTTTTACAGACAGTTTCCATTCAACATTTTAACAACAGCAAAAAACCAAAACAAAACAAAATAAAAAAACCATGAAAAAACCAGCTGAGAAACTCTACCTGATAATCCTGGGAGTCCCGGAGGTCCTGGGCGCCCAAAACCCGGCAGACCTGAAAAGAAATAGATTCAGTTAATAATGAACATTTAGCTTTCAAGTCTCTGGGAAGAGGAATACAAGGCTGAGAATGATGAAAGTGCAGTTCATCTAAAACTCCATTTCCTTATTCACACGCAGAGTCCACAACAAAGCTGGAGGCTTTGTTACAAAATGTATCTGTGACTTTCATAATATTATGACTATAAGTATTTCCATCCACTCACAATGTGCTCTTCCAGATTTTGGCTTATAAAACATTTGTATTTCTTGATGGGATTCTGTGTTTAGGGAAGACATTATGCCATTTATCAGCTCTCCCTCAGCTGAAGCAATACATGCATCACTGAATACAAGAATAGGGGCCTGTGTCGAACCATGTCAGGGTATAAAAATCTGAGAGCTGACTGAATTCTAGTCCTGCGCTTCACAGGAGTCTTGACAGCATCCTTTGTGAACCATTCAGCAGATGGAAACTACAGAGCAGTTAAAAGGTATATGGATAGTTAAGGGAAAAAATAGGAATAGAAAAAGCAAGATGTCACAACACATACTGAAGAAGACAAAAAAAAAAACAACCCAACACCAAAGGATACCTAACCTGGTTCGCCCTTCTGACCAGCTGGTCCAGGGATACCATCTCGACCAGGCTGTCCCTTCTCCCCAGGAGGACCAGGAGGGCCAGGACGACCAGTATCACCTAAAAAGAGGATAGAACGCTTGAGCACAGTGAAACGTAGCCTACAGTAAAATAAAAATAAATAAAACAAACAGATATATAAATGTGCCCTGCCCCCAACTGAATCTGAAGGTGTGAGAGTGTAGTATAAATTTACAAGGGTGTGATCTTTAAATTAAAACCTCTCTTCTTTCTCTTGCTCTCTCCCTTCCATTCCCCTTGACAATTCAGAAAAGGCTTTTATGCCCATAACCATGTAAATCATTGATATAAGAAATAAGATTTCTCTTCAGCATAAATCAGATTTTTTTTTTCCTATAAAACAATGTTCAGCCACTGGAATACACAACCAAAGCTAGTAAATACTGACAGTTAACTACATGTTTTAATGGCTGATGGTATGATTAAAACAGCAGACAAGAGATGTGAAAAGTTTAAACTTTTTTCTTTTCTACTTCATTTCAGTGACATGTGTGCAATGGCATTTGAGCATCCACGTGTGTGTAGATGCATTTTCATGATGCTAAAAAGAAGAAAGGAAATGGCTTCACATGTTATGCTTTTCACAGAAGCAGGTGACATTTGTCACACTGTTCATGCTCACCTACTGGCCCAGGTGGTCCAGGCAGACCAGGGTTACCTGGCGGCCCTTCGATACCTTTTGGTCCTGGAATTCCTGGTGTTCCTGTAAAGTACAGACATTTCATTAAACGCAGCACAGAAGTGGCTTTTTAGCAGGTCCTGAAATACCACAGTCTGGAATGCCCCAAGTAACCAATTAACAAACTGTATCAAGACACGGTATTTACATCCATTTTGTGGATTTAAAGCTGATGGAGGAGATGAACTATAAAGGAAAGAACATACAGAAACAAAGCATACTAGCGTGACTGTCCTTACTGCTACTTTTAAGACTGTCTTCTTAATTGCTGAGTGCCAGTGGCCAAGGACAGAGTCAGTCTGGCAGTCTGCTAGGAAATTACCATTTTAGAGACAGGTATTTCTTGTTGACAACAAAGCAAAAGCATTATGAACTATGGCTGGCCAGTCCTTCCCCAGCCTTCTTAGTATTTATACCTGACTTTAATCCCTACAGCATTAACTGAGTGGGAGGTAGGAAAAACGATCAACCTGTTGGAATGTGTCTATTCTGAACATCATCTGAGCCTGATCAAGGGAGTGCCCTAATACAACATTTTGACTGCCCGCAGTTTTTCCACGCATGGCATGAAGCACACGTTAAATACTCTCAGGTTCATGGCCAGGTTTTGTTCCCTGCTAAGCTCCCTGCTGCCATGACTACAGTATTACAAATTCCCTGGCTCCCTAAGTTAAAAACAGCTCAAGTATGCTTGTAGAACACCCTTTATCACTCTGAAAGTACAAACCTTCATTTTTTTGACATCATGTTTAGATCAGTAAATTGAGAATTGAAAGAACTGACATATATCCATGAACAACCTAGTAATATTTCCAGAAAACAGTAAAAAGCTTAACTTCATGATGCTTCAGAAGGATTTCCCTTTATAACATTTAATTTAAACAATAAACAGTATTTTAAAAAAGGTTCAGGTTTTCTGATTACACTATCTTTATTGATTCATGAAGGAAAAACCTGAGCCCAAAACAGGTGTTTTACGGGTCAGAGGAGGTAAGGAGTGGAACGCATTGGCTCACACAACTACTTCTCCCCTCAAAGCAGATGGGTTGTTTCACATTGCTCTGAAGCAATGTATTCACACACTTGTGCTTGCATTGACAGTTCCAACAGCACAAAGCTCATAAGCAGCGGATTCCTAAAAGCTTTTGAAAGTAGAAGCAGCACTCTGCCAATTACTCACAGTATTTATATATATGTATAGATTGGAAAAAAAACCTTTTCAGAATTACCTGGGAATCCAGGAAGGCCCGGCTCTCCTTTTGCACCTGGACTGCCAGGCAACCCAGGCAAACCAGGATTTCCAGCTACACCTTTACTGCCTGGACTACCTGGATATCCAGGCAAACCAAGATCACCCTAGGAAACATTAGGCAGAAATAAGAACCCAGTCTTTGTAGGACCAGCAAACCCTTCTTGCACATTTCCAGTCCCGCCATCACAATCATATTTCTTATATCCAGTTAATGTTCACAATCTCAGGAAAAAAAAAGCCAAATAGCAAACCAACATTTTCAGTTTGCCAGCAACACTTTCTCCTAAGCAAATTTTCAATTGCTATTAAGAGAGCTGAGCACTTTCTCATTCGTTGATACTAGTGCTGATGCAAACCACTAGGTCAAATTCTCTTGCACATACCTGTGCAATCGTGATGCATTTCTTTTTAATCCTAAATTGCTATGCTCACATACCAGTTCATTGACTGGGCTTTCCCAGATTTTGTTGGTAGTTTGACGTTCAAAAACCAATGGCAGCTTTTTAAAGTTTTAGCCATAAACAAACGTTAAATCTTAAAGGTTATTTGGGTTACCATAAACACGTATAAAATTAGAAATGAGTTGAAAGCATGGGATATAAGGAATGAACAGTAATTAAGTAAAGTTTTTAAAAGTAGAAGGAAAATGAGCTAACCACTGAAATTCCACATAATTGTATGTATGGCAATCAGAAACTGAACAAAACAGACAGGAGAACTTTGATCTACAAAAAAAATGGACGTGGTCCCGGGTCCTCAACATGGTCCTGGGCAACCTGCTCTAGGTGACCCTGCCTGAGCAGGAGGGCTGAAAAAAGTAACCTCCAGATATCTCTCCCAAATTCAATCATTGTGTGATTCTGTGAAAATGCAATCAAATGTTAAGAAGACAAGATTCTTTTACTATGCAGTACCCCATGACAATGGGAAAGAAAAAAAGAAAAAAACCCAACAACTGTGGACTTAAATCATGAACAATTTTGCTAAATTAATTGCTGCTCAACAGCAATTGCAAAGCATCAATGAAATCTGCTAAATATTCCTTAAGTCTTTTCATCAATTCTTGAAAATGACAGAAAATATATTATGAAATGTTAGTACAGAAGTTTTATACACACTTAAAAATTTTATACAGCATGAATAATGACATGTCATTCCCATAGTAATTCATTCTTAAATGTCCCATAGTAATTTATTCTTAAATGCATAACCTTAATTTTTTTTTCCAGCATTAACTGCATCATTAGACATGGGAACAAAGATACTTGTACAAATCCATATCAACTGACACAATGTCACTGAGTATCAATGCAAACTGGAAAGTCTGGTAAACCATCTTCAGCTTTCAGCAGATTAAATTATACACAAATACTTATCCCCAGCAAAATTATAAATTTTTGCTCCTACCTGAGAAGAACAGACTACAGGAAATCTTGTTTGTTCTTAATGCATTTATATACATATTTATTATTATAAATATTAAAATACAGTTCTAAAAAAAAAATAAATCAATACAGACTCTGATTTCCTCATGTAAATTCCTATTGAAAATTTTGTAAATGTACCTTTGGTCCAGGCAGACCAGGAATACCGATGCTTGAAAGACCAGGATCACCTTTCTCCCCTTTCAGTCCAGGAAATCCAGCAGGCCCAGGCTGCCCTGGACGTCCTGCTATTCCTTGGCTGCCTTTACTTCCTGGGGGACCTGTCAGAAATATAAAATGCAAGTTTTATTAATAGAAATAAATCTTCTGCAGTGGTTCAGAAGTCACTCAAATTATACCAACTGAACTAGACAGGACTAACAAATTGACTCTGAATAACTGATGTTCTTTAGTTTTTAATAACTAAAACAATTATCTAAGATCTTTCATGGGTTTTTCATGACATCTCTAAGATTTCTTTTTTTTTCCATTCTTAAATTACACAAATCCAAACACCTCCTTTTATCACTTAGGCACAATTTAATATTACAGGAATCAGAAACAGGAAGTTTTGTTTCAGTAGTCTTTATAAAGACTCCTTTCCCTGTTATGCTTGTATCTGATGTCTGTCTAATGAAAACTGGATTTACTGAATCATCTTTTTTTTCCCAACTATTTCACAGAATGAAATCTAAGAAAAAATGGAAGTTACAAAAAGCAGATCATCCTGCTTCTACTTTAAAATTATGTACGTTTACAATATACTTAGTATTTGAATTTTCTCCTGTGCATTCCCATTTAAATAAATTACTATGCGTTGCAAGAAACGAGTCCACTTTCGTATATAGAAATGAAAAACACTAGCCTAAATGAACTAAAATAAGAGCACAAGAACTAACCTGGAAGGCCCATCTCTCCCATGGCACCTTTTAGCCCTGGAGGTCCTGTTGGTCCTGGCTGCCCAGGAAGCCCCATGTCTCCTTTGATGCCTGGAAAAGTTGTGGGTTTAGTTAATTAATGACAGTAATTAAAAGTTTCTGATATTAATGCGCCATCATACAAATATGTTTGTCATCTGATTACAAAAGGCAATGGATTTGGAGTTGCTTTAGGCTTCAAGCTTCTCCTACAAACTTTTTCCCCATCCGTAGAGGAAATTTAAACTTCTACAATTCTTTGCCAAGATCTGATTAGGACAATTTCTCCTTTGTTCTGGAGATTAGTCTGATTAAATGGGTCAAATTTCAGCCTACAATTTAGTAGCAATCTGAAATAATTTAGTACCACTGTGACTTGGTCTCTTGTGAACTGTTTTGCAGCACGAACACATTATTTCTTCTTCATCTGCAATACGTAGTAGCTTTTATTAGAAAGTTAAATGTGACCTACAGTGTTCTAACTAGCACGGTTAAAGAATTCCCAAAGCCCAACAAGGTATTTAGAGCAAGACCTACATCAGACAGCAAGCAAAGATCCCAGATTTCAGATAATTTGAGGTAGCTGCAGGAAGAAGTGCAGCAAAACAGGATTTGTTTTCTCGAGCCTCGGAATTCTTGAAAGCAAAGATGTCACATCCAGAGAGCTTTCACATTACACTCAATTGGCCATCCAAAAAGTGCAAGTACAACAATTCATAATGTATGATTTAAACATAAAACAAAAAATGCAAGTCCTGCTGGCAAATCCTGCAGTCATTTTGGTTACTCAATCAGCATGCACTTCTCCAGTCAACTCAAAGGCAGTTCTCATCTTCAGTGCAATCAACTTAAAACTGCTTTTGGTTCTGTTCAGAGGAAGAAGCTCAACACACTTTACTTGGATAATAATTTTGAACAGCCCCAATCTGTGTAGCAGTTTTAAGTGCAAATTCTTAGGCTTTCCTTAGATATTAGCATCCCAATCCCATGATATAAAAATGTATGAATATTTTACATAACAAAACTATCCACCTGAAGCCTTGTTTACTTACCTGGCAACCCTGGTGCACCTGGTGGACCACTCAGTCCTGGTGGACCTGGGTCACCTGGGAGACCTTGATAACCTTTCTGCCCTGATAAACCAGGAATACCTTAAAGAAAAATATACATTTAATTATTATTATTAGGACTACTACTGTATCTTAGCTTTTACATTAAATTATAGGATGTTTACATGTATGAATGAAAATCCAAATTGGGATTTTTCTTCAGTAAACATAATTTCTCCTACATTAGGCCAAGAGAAGTATCACAGGACAAAAAAATATTGCTACTAAGAAGTTTTAAGTGACTACAGAATGAAAACAATATGCTGCACGTAGTGTAAAAAGTAACTTTTCAACTAATGCCAGTACACTTCACTCAGAAGGGACTCTTTCTGAATGAGCAGGTTCTATGCTAAACTCCCTATATTCATACAGATTATTGATATGTGTTTAATTACATCAGTACACCCAAAGCACTTCAGGATTGAGCTGTTATAATAAGTAACGCAGGTATTTTGGCAGATTTTTACAACTACTTTGTGCTTACTATCCCATACAATAAGTTTGTGCTGCCATACTGGCATACTTCAGTCTGCTTTCTACAGCTCTTGCTTAACAGAGAAAAAAGTAAAAAAGCAAGTGTCATAGGAGCTTACCTAGGCTTCACAGAAATTAATACAACAGATAAATTAGCACATAGTGGCTGGCATCCTGGTTCTCTCTAGGGTAGAATATTTTTACACTTCAAGACTAAATTAGAGTTCAAAGACGACATCAGAACACTTGTGGGGAGTGAGAAAGGGGAGTAGAAACGCAAGTAAGAGAGAAAATAGACTGGAGTGAACTGAGAAAACCTTCAAGGCTTCGAGCTTCTTGAGATGACACACAGAGATGACATTTTGCTGAGCTGAGGGTAAGCTTACAGAGACACCCAAAGGGAGAATTTGGAGGCGACGCATGAGCAGATGACCTGTGCAATTCCATCCTACAAGGCAAAATCCCAAGGGCCTGAGAGACAGCAGCAATACAGCTAGCACAGCAGCCATGACAACTGTCTCTCATCATACTTAGGAATAACAACAGAAGACTGAATCCTAACCCTGGTAAGAGCACCTTAGTGCTATTACAGTATAGCAGTAGACCAAATAATATAACAGTTAATAAACAATGACACTGCACACCAACCACATACAGTACCTTTGTCATAGAACTCATTTGATAAGAAAGCTTAAAATAAAAGAACCTGACTCAACTTTCCTATTCTGAGTTCATTTTTTTCTGTAAGAAAGAATGAGTTGTAATGAATTCAGTTAGAGTTCACTGTTATCTACAGGGGCCAAGCCACCTCCCCAGAATCCACAAACAAAGTTCTATACCTGGAACACCTGGCTCGCCTTTTTCTCCTTTTGCTCCTAGCTGCTTTGGATCAACTTCTCCAGGTGGACCTGGCAGGCCTGCTTCACCTTTAACACCTTTCTGTCCTAATGGTCCAGGAGGCCCTGGTGGGCCAGGCAATCCATTATTACCTATAGTAGGTAAAGACAACAAAAGAAAAGAATACAATCCATATGGTAGGCTAACGTATTTCTAATTCTTTTTCTTACATAGGTTGGCCATGACTCGTTCATGAAGTTTGAATTCATTGAATGATCAGTCAGTTTATAGAAAGTTCTCCACAGCAACTTAAGCCCTGGAACAAATCTGAGTGAGTGGACTGCATAGGGATGTCTGTGTTCTGCAAGCAGGCAGTCTGTCAGCTCAGAGGAAGCAGCTGCCTGCGTGACCCACACTGAGAGAGCCCTACTTGGGTCCCATCAATCCAAGGATAACATTTTAAAAATAGGTAACATTTCATGACATCGATTAAAGAAGGCTGACTGAATGCTATGGCTTAAAATTTGAAAGCAATTACGAACATCAGAACTGTCAAGATAACACACAGACCCCAGTAATTAAGTTGTGACATTAGCATTACAAAGCCACTTCCCACACAGGACATGGAAAACTGCATTCTGCATTCTCCTCATGGTAGGATAAAACAAACAGTACCTTTCAAGCCAGGAAGGCCACTTCTTCCAGGAGTCCCTGGAGGCCCTGGAGGCCCAGGAGCTCCCATGACGCCCATCTCACCTTTGGCACCTAAACATATTGAATCACCATTGTCATTCCAAACAAAAAGCCAAAGCCTATCAGTACCTAACATTAATTTGCCTATATCTTTATGACATTAATGAACACATGCATATAAAGCCTGAACTATCTTTTAAGGAAATGACAAACACTTGGTTCTTCATTGATCTAAATTAGATAGAAGAACACTTGACAATATTACCAATTTTTCCACAGTTAAGTCCTAGGAAGAAAATTTGCAGTGTACTGCTCTCAGTAGAAAACATATTTAGAACTCCAATAAGTTTAATTCTCTGGTGTGAAAAATAAATACTTACTTGAAAGTAAACTCAAATTTATTGAAAGCCAAGAAAACCATTACAAATACAGTACTTTAAAAAAACTTTTATGTGCGGGGGGGGGGGGG